>CAXIVM010003027.1:5000-21540 GCA_964035705.1 Porites rus | reverse complement strand
TGCTCTCCCCCCGGGTTGGAGCAACCCGGTCGCAGGATGTCGCAGGTTTCTGTGAGTTCGGGTCACTGGATGGGACCCTCCTGGCCGCCGGCTGTTTGGGAGACCCAGACCGACCGCCGGTGGTGAATGATTTCCGGCACCGGTCGCACGGAAAACACGAGGAAAGAGTGGACTGAAGTCGGGTGCTGGTTGATGGAACAGCACCGGTTGGCCCGAAGAATGGAGGTGAAAGGAAAGCCCGTGCCCCGTGTGGTCTTGTTTTCCACAGTCCTACAAGGCGTCCTACATGACTACAGAGTGTTATTATGTGTTTTGGGGGTGCATGAGGCCATTGGCCCCACCGGACTCGTCGATCTTGGGATGCGAAAGAATCTCGTTTGCGATGTCCAACACCCCGACCCTCCAACAAAAAGGTTGATGGATCCTAGTTCGACTATATAGATACCCCATGGATACCCCATACACATCCATACACCAAAATCCGGAAGCTTATTTTCAGGTCACCCAACACATCCGGAAGCCCGCAAACCCACCCTTCGGGGCCTTTCCGATCGGTCTTGCTGGTCAGGGCCTCGCGGACTTCAGGCCTGGTGGAGGATGAGCCGATGGAGCCCTGAGCGCTGTTTTTTTTACGTCGACTTGGTTGATCTGTCGACTTGGAGGAGTCTGACCTGTTCTGACCTCGGAATCTCGGTGTATCTCGGTGTACAACATGCTACCAGGATCATCCATTCGGTGTCCTGGTGTTCGACTACCCTACTAAGTAGGTCTCCAGACAGGGCACCCCAACAGGAAGTGCTAGGTACAAGGGTCATGTCCCATGTTCTAGAGCACCTGAATGTCGGGTCCAGAATGATCCAGGTCTTCTTTACACCGTCCTGGCTCACGGCCGAGCCAGCAGGTGGTGCGAACACGGGTGGGTGGTTGCCAGGGAGGTCTGTCCCGATGTGGGTCAGAAGCCCTAAGGGATCCAGGGTTTGATCTCAATCCAATAAATGGTCAACAGTCACCAACTAATACCAAAGGGTTGCTCTGTTCGGCGGCCATGGCGTGTCCAGTTGTTTTGTTGTTTTCTGCCGGATGGGGGGTGTCCATGAGCCGGTCGCGTCCCATCCTCAGACCTCCCCGGTCACCGCGGCAAGGTCGAGACTCGACTCGGCTGCCGCCCCCTACACCACTGCTCCTCCGGCTCCAATATGTGTGCAATACCCGGGTGTCTTCCACAGCCGAGCTTGACGCCAGACGAACGAAGACGACTGCTTCGCCCCACAAAACCCGTGGCTTTCAGGTTCCATGCCCTGGGAGTCCAAGACCATTTTTTAAACGGTCTTTATGATCCGAAAAGGAACTTCCTTTACTTGGGTGGTGCCTAAAATAGTCTACCCGCGGTCCAGTCGGCCCGTTTTCGAGCAACCCGCCGTCGGGACAGCGGTGGGATGAGGTGGGACGTGTTGGGAGGCAGACACCTGAGAGATCAAACCACCCCCAAGCCGCCCAAGCCTGAGTCTTTGGCCAGTCCCCCTCCCAGTCTTTGGCCGTGCGTTCCGAGGAAACCCTTAAGCGATCCATCCACCTGCACTCCAACAGACCGTCGAGTCTGGGCCCGTGGTCCTTTTCTCAGGTGGGGTGGCTTCTTGGTTACGCAGATGTCACCAGCGGACGGAGGGAAAAAAAAAGAAGTCTGCTGCGAAGTTCATTGTTTTTTGGATGTTGTCACCTATAGGCACTGGAGCCGGTGATTCCGCCGATGTTGATGTAAGTCGTGACTGCTGTCTTTCGCGACCGCTCGACCCGCATGGAGCAAAGCGCCTGCGGAACGCCTTGAGCAAATCATCCAGGAGACCTGAAGAGAAGCTGGTTGCGACCGATCGGTGGCGAGCAGTCACTGCTGGGAACGGGATGTCTATACCTCTTCCCGGCGCGCCAGGAAGCCGGACCCACATCCGAGTTTTGTAGGGACAGACCGACCCCTCTCCCAAGCCCCTTCGCACCTTCTGATAGGTTCGAACGGATTCTATTGTTGATCCCCTCCGTTGATCCCCTCCTGGAGCCGAGATGTCTCTGCAGGGATCGGTATTCAGATATTATGGAGGATCGTCGGGATCGTCTTTGAAAACTGCGAGGTTTTGAGGGGCCAGTCGGGTTGTGAACGGAGCCTCGATCGGGCCAGTCAGCAATGCAAACAAACACAGCGAGGTTGTTGTTCAATCCCGCTTCATAATCCACGAACTAGTCTAAGGCGTCGCGATCATTTGAAGAAGTTATAGTTATATATACCGACCCCAGACACGACCCATGGGACTGCCATATATGCCGCCCCATGTGGCACCACCCCTGGCCGGAACTCTCGGCAGTCCGTCTGTCTTTCGTTGGAAGAAGGTCTCCGAAAAGTCCAAGGACCCGAAATTCGTCGAAGTGAGTGAGTCTAGCGGAGCCAGGAGCCGGTCTCGAATCCTTGGTGTTCGATTCGAAATATAGCAAATCTTTAAGGGTCCAGGAGCATCCAAATCGGATGGTCGAACGGAGGTGAGTACGTACTTCCAAATCGAATGGTCGGTCCTGAACCCACTAGGGAAAGAGCCACTGGAAGCCAGTTCTACGTAGGTCGATCATAGAAGTCGGGGCGCAGCAGCGTAGAAGTCGAGGGCACTTCTTGTTGAACACAATGAATGAAAGTGTTGTCCACGTAGAAGCAGGACAAGACCAAGGTTGGGGTGGGGCACCAGGCGGTCATGAAGTGGGCTAGCCAAGTGCGTTCTCAGTGTGGCGGCCCTGCTGCATAGCCCTATGTCGGGTAAATTCCAAGCGTTCTCAGTTCCTTTATGGATCCACATAGCTTCTCTCCTGGCGCCTACACAAATAGTCTCCAATCACCTTCTCAGAAGGTATGTGGATCCATAGGGTGCGGAGGATTCCTCGTTTCGGAGATGCCCCAGTTTCGGAACAAGAAGGTGACCCAGCTGGTGGATCCAGGTCGATCCACCTCCCCACCCGCCCACCCCGCGACCTGGGACCCTGGACTTCCCATCTGGACTCAAATCCCCATGGGTTTTGAGGGACCGGTTGGGCTGTGAACGGAGCATCTGGGCATAGCAAAGAAACAAGGAACACTGCGTAGAGTGGCATAGCAAACCCAAACATTCCATAAAACTATTGCCAGGGCCCCCGTGTCGGGGTGTCCCATTCTAGCTCCTTAGAGGTGATTCGGGATGTCCATGAACCACCCCTTAGGGCCTTACGGGGGCCTTGGTATATGCCGATCAGGCCAGGGCAACTTGGAAGATGTGGCGGTACGGACGTCCATCCAAGTCCCGTCGTCTAGGTTCCGTTTCCGTGTGTCTATCGGATCGCGGATGATCGCGGCCCTGACGGCCGATCTTGGTCCCCCCCACTTCGACACCACGACATCTTCTCTCGAACCTCCTTGGAATGCCTCGGTGGAGACCGTTGTTACACGGCGTCGAAGCGGCCCGAACACACGAAGGATCAGGTCTAGGGAGTTCGGTCATCGGTTCGAAGCCGGGTTCGAGGCACAGCCAGGCACACACCTGGCGGAAAAAAACCCCCTGCAAGCAAGAGTCTTCCGTTTGTCGGGCACCTTTAGGAGACGCACCCATTCAACTGGTAACTTTAAGACAATAACAACGGTTCCATGCTTGTTCAAGCGCCGTTTTTGCGCCGTGTTTTTGCGACCATCGCAAGTTGTGGGTTCTCTCTCTTAATTGGACAATGGATTGGTCAACGGGAAACATCTATACATGGAAACCATTATAGGTTGGGTCTATCCTGTTACCATGCAGTAACCAATTGTATACCGACTGTTACAGGTAATAGGACAGACCCAAACTATGGGTTTCCTGTATCCCTAGGCCAACCGACTCTGGGAGCGTTGACGGAGCTGGTTTCCTCACCATCTTTCACCTCTGTGCGCACGTTCTGGGCTGCGGACGTCGGGATGGAGAAAGCAAGAAGCCACGCACTGGGAAGTCAAAGCACCGACAGCCCGACGTGGCCGCTTTGACGTTCCATGTTGAGCTCCTTTCAAAGGGTCTTGCTTGGACTTCTGGGCAGTTTTCCAGTCATTCTTGCTCTTCTGGCTCGTCAGAGCAGCGCTCACTCCCGCAAGTATTCTGTCATAGCCATATCATGCCATAGCCTTAGACATATTGGAAACACATAAGCGCCGGTACAGTGTTCTATTTTTTGGCGGGGTTATGTCCCAGTTTCATACTTTGCAAATCCATCGGGTTCATGTCAACTGAAATTTCCAAAACCTTGGTGACCAAGGTCCCTCAAACACAGACCACGCCGACCACGACCAACGTTGCTCTGACGTTGAACGGAGACAGCGCATCCCGACCGTTGCCCCGTTGGACGACGTTGGTAAAAGCGGAGGAATCCTCTCTCTAGGGCTCCAGTCCTACCTTCGTTTCGAAGGTGGGACTGGGGTGGGTGCCAGTGTCAGGTCCAGTCATACCGTACCTGGGGAGGTCCGACTGGAGCCCTATAGGGTCTAGTCTCCCAGTCCCCCGACTCGCACCACGCCACGCCCCCCGCCGCGCGGCACCCGCGGCACCCGCGCCGCGCAGCTTGGGACAGCCGGGCTCGGCGGGGTGGAAGCGGATGTGGAGGAGCTGGAAGGAGGCTAAGGCCTACGAAGGAAGGCCCGAAGGAGGCCCTCACTGCAGACGTGAGAGACGTGGGGAAGATGAGTAAAGCGTGTTTTCAGGATGGGATTGTAGGGAAGCCCTCTTAGTTCTTTTTTCGTTTCATCTGGAAGAATCTAAGAAGAAAGAGTATGATTAAGCGAAGGGTATGCAAAACTGTTCATCCAGAAAATTCGGACACCAACCCCCAAGAAGAACGGGTTAACTAAGGTTAGTTATCCACTGCATTTTCAGTTGTAAACTTGCAGAAACGGCAACTGCTGCAGTTGCTGAATTGCGCCCTCGGAGGCGAAAGGTCGTGAGCACTGTGACCACCTACACGACTGTGAGCACCAGTGGATGGCACCTGCGGGCCCCTGTTTGGGAGGAGGATTGAAACATCATCCGAAATTGGTGGCAAGACCCATCCCATGTAACCCTGGATGATTTCAGGGAGACACTAACACCAATGGCGTTCATGCCATATAGGTCTCCTGGCCCATATCCTCGTGGAGACACCCGTTGGCACCCACCCCAATGACCTTCTTTTCACATGTGGGCCAGAGGAGCCCTATAGGAATCAATGGTGTTCATGGGTGAGAGAGAGAGAGAGAGTGCAGCAAGAAGCACGTTTCTTGTCACATGCATCTCGTGCCGTTGGTCACTTCCACACACGCACCCGTTCTGGACGACGCTCCACGGGCCTCCCCTCCGCACCGAACCGGTCCGGCTATAGCTCGTCCGATCCCGACGCAGGACCGCGTCGGGACGAGGCACGTGCGGAAAGGCGCCTCTTTGATTCCATGTTCTCGCTTCTTCATCGCATCGGAGGGTCTCCAGAAGCACCTGTAGCATGTGCAGTCCCCGGCACGTGGACGTCGCTCGAGCGGGCGCGGTGGACGCGGTGGACGCGGCGCCTGTTTGGACCGTGGCTCGGTGGACTGAGCAGCTCGGGGATCGGGGATGGGCTTGGACACCATGTCGTACCGAACTTGAGGTCAGTGGATCCTGCATGGGGTCCACAGTGGCAGTTCCCATGTCCGCCTGGCAGTGAGACCGGGCGTCTTGCCATTCACACCACACCATCACATCCCCTTGGGATCCACAGACCCTTTCAGGTACGGTCATGTGACAGATCACTGTGATGTAGGCGTCTGAGGAGGGGCCTGGTCAGTCCAAACCTGAGAGGGTATGTGGAGTAAGGATAGGCCTGTACCGCGCGCCTGTACCTGACTCACTTAGCCTCCGCTTACGTATACCAAAACCAGCACCTCCCTGCCAGGTCCAATTGAAACCTGCAACAGGGCCCTGGTTCAACCCTCCATTGAAAGGAGACCAGACCTGGCTCCAGGTGGAGTAGGGATCCTCCAAAAGCTCCCTACCTGGACCAACTTCACGTCCTGCGCATCGCCAGGAACACTTGCGCCACCGTCCGCCAGAACCCTCCGGGCGGTCGGCTTCAGCGGCAAGGGCTGTGCCAGGTCGTTGTACCTCGGCTTCGGGGCGGAACGACCTTCCCGGTTGTTGCACCGCGAGGTCGTGGCCCGAAGACAATGGACACAGGTGACATGGGACCGGTCATTGTATGTCAGACTGTGTGGTGAGGTTGGGACACGAAAAGTGGTCGCATGTGAGATCAAAAGCAACAACAATACGAAGACATGACAGGACAGTGCAAACACATGACGTGGAGGAGCCGGAAACACCAGAAGACTCCTGATAATATTTTTTCCATGTGTGTAGTTTTTCTCGTTTTTGTTGAACTGTTGTTTTTGTATTTGGGTATTTTCTCTACACCTTTGTAGGCCGGGTCTCGGCAAAACCCTAATACAAACCAGCTCAAAACCTTGGATTTGTGATATTTGGGCCACAAATCACAGAAAGAAACACTGTATGTTTGCTGCATGTTTTGCACAAAAAATACATCTCCCAAGAGCACCCGTTCTGAATCAACAACGGGTTTTCAAACCTGTAATAGCTTGTAAGCCTTTGGGGTATCTTTGAGCGTGAAGTTCCCTTTTTTTTCGAGTTCGGGTGGCCAGTGTACATCGTTGCTGTTTTGGGAGGGTTCGGGTCGGGACGAACTTCATCTTCATCTTCACCATGACCATGTGCCGCTGTTTAGGAAGCTCGTGCAATAGGGACAAGCTCTGATTGATCTATGCAGCAAGCCTCTTGCTTTACGTCATCACATGTCATCACCTGTAACCGGTCAGATATTTAGGCAAATATATGCATTGAACAGTGGGCAATCGAATCATCGGTCTGTGCTCAAAAAGGAAACAGGAATAACGCAACAATTCTAATGAAAAGGGACAACTCACAAAACAGACCTTGATATGGAGTGTTTTGGCACAACAACTCCAACCTCCGAAAAACGGCCTCCAACTGCCTCAAAACACGGTTTCCGGATCTTTGGCGTAACGAGCTGTCAAACCGATTCAAAGAACCGGATTGTTTAAACAACATATGTTTAAACCATCTGACCATCTGGGTGTGGCTGGGACGCCCCCCCAGCCCACTGTTACCGGGATCTCCGGACACGCAGGTCCTGGACACTCCAGTTTTGGGTGGGGGATTCAATTCAATTGCAACATGAAAATCATGAGAAGAGTGAACACCCTGACTGACATCCAAGATGATTTCACACAGGACATCACAGGACATCTCTCCCAAAAAAACACAACAAAAACACATCGAAACTACATGGAAGCTAATTCATAGCTCTACATACAATAACCACCGGTTAGAGTCGCCCCAGCATCCACCATGAAAAAACTGATTCCGCTTGGGGCACTCTGGATTGCCGGACCTCAAGACAAGCGAGGTAGCACCGGGTCATAGCCCGGCCCAGGCGCTGCAAAACGACCATCCACTACCCTACCCAAATTCAAACCTCGTCTTCGTGGTTTCTGTTGTATGAAGAATCCTACATTAACAATCTTGACTAATATCACCCCCTACAATAATGTCTTCACTGAAGGTCTTGATTAAAGCAACGCCTATAATAACATCCGCAATAATGTCTGTGTTTTGACATTCAGCTATCAAACAATATCTACTGCTAGAATATACTGTCTACGTTCACTTTTGCTCTGATATGGCTGTTAAATCGAACACCTCCTGGAATCAAGTCTATGCCTGTCATTGCTCTATTTCCTTTTCTTGATTTGATTTACTAACTCCCACCTGTCAGTCTGTCAGGTGAGGGTTGTCAACTGCCTTGCCCCTCCCCCTCCTCAACCGCGAGTGTCGGATGGCAGCAGTGTTTCCCGCTGGACCTCAACCGCCAGCTCCGGATGGCAGTGTTCCCCACCGGACCTCAAGCGCGAGAAAGCCTGCTCCGAATAGGCGAATCAGGCTCCGCAGGCCTCTAGGGGCGTCGCTTACCCTGGCCGGTCTTATCCTGATCCTTTGCCGGCCAAACTTGATCAGCTGTCAAGCGAGACACAAACGACTCCACCGATGCGCAGCTTTTACAGCCAAATGACGAGTGTGGTCATCTCAATAGGGCCTAGGGTCATTGGACTTGAACTTCGCCGGACACTTGCCAGGATGGCAACGACAGAAATGAAGGACACATCCACGAAGGCATTCGTTTTGGAGCCACCATAAATAATAACCATCGCCAATTCCATCGTGTTCTCCCTTCAGAATATGTCCTTGGGCTTTATCGACCCAACACTCAGCCCTCACGGCTGCACGACCCTGACGGTTATCATCACTATCCCTACATTTGCGCTCGATGTAGGTGGGCTCGGGCTTGTTAAGATCCAAAGCCACCGCCGCATTAAGCGACACTACAAGCTCATGCTCAGAGGTGCCATTCTTGGTTGAGCCGGTTCAAGCCCTCTAGCAACGTATATGCTCGACTTCGTCAAGAGTTAGTCCTTGGCTTTCGCCATAACTCATCAACAGCTCCATTGATGTTGCCATGGTGTCTTAGCACCACTCAGGAACACCTCTTGAATCTTGAACAGAGCTTCGACAAGGGACCCTCTGCTCTGGGGGAGAGGGTGCCCTCACTGACCCGAAACTCCGTGTACACTAGAATTCACGCATAACTCTGCATAGAGTCCAAAGGGAACAAGCACCGGCGAACTAAGGCAAAACTTTGCAAGCTCCCAACCCTCCAATCACTTGTGTCTCCACGGACACTGCCAAATGGAGGGAGGGAAACGTGCAGCTTTCTTAACGTTCATTGCATGTATCCAGATCTTGCAACGGATTCATTTGTTTCTTATCGACAGCCATAGCACAAATACCATATAATGTATGATCATGTATGAGTATGATTGTGCGGGTCTCTGTCGATCGTACAACCAAGGAATGTAAAGTCTTACTCAAGAGAACATGAACCATTGGAACCTGCACCACCCTTTGGTAGAGAAAAACAATGCACGAGGTATGTTTCTTGTAAATATTTATATGCACGATTGAGCAAATTGATTTCCAATCCTGGCACAGTCAAACCAGCATAGCTGCACAAATCTCTGATAGATCGATCTCTTGGAATATGATGCGTCCTGAGTCAATGCACCATGCACATGTGCCACCGATAGTTGCTTGTGAGCAGCAGGCGGCGGCGACACAATTGTATCCAGTGCTTGGACAACGCAAAAGAGTTGCCGAGTTTCTATGCTGCCAGTAAAGTTTGCGCCTAGGCCATATAGGAGCGCAGACGGCGTGTTGCGAGACGATGCATTGACCAGCAGAGATGTGAAGGGAGGACGTTGGAGGCCCGGGGGGCTCTCCAGAGTGAGTGGGTTGTATGAGACTTGTGCAGAGCGCTGCCAGCGATCATCGGTCAAGGCGCCGTCTCGCATTTGCTGGAGCAAACGTGCGAGCTGGCTGCTTGAGCAGCATGTTCTTGTTGAGGTTAATGTGCGTTGTAACACCTCGCCAAATTTCAAAGGGCTTGCCCCAGCGCGGTTTCGCCATCAGTTGCGCCAGCAGAAGTCGGGCCTGCAAGAAATGCTAGTGTTTTTTGTATTTCATAGAGACCTACGTCACAGAGTTCATCCAGACACTGAACTCATCAGGGCCTTTCTCCAGCGCTTTGAAAATGTTTCCAGCTCTGTCACCATGCGGTCCAAATTCCTGGAGATCTTCTCTTCCGTCTCAACGACTGGCGGTTGTGTGAAACTGCCAGCCACGATGCATCCTGGCCGCGCTCCGCGGCTCCTCTTGCTGATGCGTTGTCCTTGCTGCCAAGTGCTGTGGGTCCGATCGTTGCATTATCTTTGGCACGTATTGTCTTCTTCAATCCGTCGATCAAATTGAGGCCCAGGAGCGCTGCTCCTGCCGAAAACAGGACTCATGAGCAGGAATGCAAGGTAACAAGAGAAAAACACTTCTCCTCCGGGTGTTGCAAGTTTTCCCCATTCAAGCTGCAAATTTGTAGTGCAAACAGCTGCATGACACAACAGGCATAGCAATGAAGATCAATGAAGCAATGCACACCATCCGCACAGTATCAATGATGAAAACCAACATATGTGACCAACCACAAGCAATGAGTGGCAACCATGAAGATTAGTGATCAATGTGGTTGATCACAGAGCGAGCAAATGACGTACATTTTGATTTTTGGTTTTGCAGCCACTTGCAGCCACTTGCTCAGGCAGCCACTTGGCAGCCACTTGCAGCGACTTGTCACTCAAGCAAGTAAACTTGTACTTTGAGTTCTTTATGTAAAAACTGTAAGATTTCTTCCTTGTTGCTATGCTCTGCAGAAGTTTGGAAATTATTTCGGAAAAGTCTTGATCACTTCATGATTTCTCCGCGCGCAGCTCGGGAGAAGACAGGCGTTTCTTCGCGCAACAGCATTGCAGAAATCTTGGTTTTCTTCAGAACTGCGTGCGGAGAAATCATGATATTCTCTGGACAGAAGTAGCAGTCACTTGCAGCCACTTGGCAGCCACTTGCAAGTGGCTGCAAGTGGCTGCAACATTGAAAATCAAAATGCGCACCTCCTGCAAGCTCAATGTGATCACTTTGAGCAAATCATGCAGAAATCCACTCGATGAAAACATGTGCACGATTTGCAGCATTACAGAGACAAAAGCTCGATGACCAAAATGTGTACCAAACAACCATTGAACAAATTTATCCGTACCAAAGGGTGGTCCAGGAATCATGGGAGAATGCTGCGAGGTTGAAACCGTTTTGACTCCTGCATGCTGGCAAAGGCAAAGACCAATGGAACAGGTCATCCTTTTGGATCGCTCATCACTCGCAACCCAGTTCCAACCGCATGGAAAAAGGCAATCGTTGAGGATTTGCGACTCATTTGTTCAACATATCGAAGGGACTCAACAATGCACCCCCTGGAGACCCCTGGGAAGTTCCACCTCCGCCCAGGACTCCCCCCACGTTACTCGGGCAGAGCACGGCATAAAGACGATCACAGAGGGCTCGGAATTCTGGTGCCTCGGGGCAGTTTTCAGTGGATGCTGCAGTCGCTTCAGTCGGCCTTTCGAACTCCAAGTGCTTGGGGGTGGGGTGGGGGTCGCTGGGTCGCAGGGGGAGGAGGATACCATCCAGGCCGACCCGGGGCCCCGACCGACCTAGTGGAACCGACTCGACCTGACCTACATCAACGCACTACGAAACTCCTTCAGCCCCATCGTTGACGCTAAAAAACCCATTTCGGGAAGATGGTCATGGTCATGCCGTCGCCTGCGAGCGTCCAGCCGGTCCATCTCTGCCGAATCTTGGCTGGTTTGGATGCCCTTAAGCATCAGAGACCTGAACTCGGCCCGGTGGAAGGCAGGCGGAGAGGTCTCATTGGGCCCTCCGCCGTGGGCTCCGCGGGCCGAAAAACGCTCCGTGGCCACGTGGCTCCCGACCGTCCCGCACCGGTCAGTCGGGCCAGGAGCCGGAAAAGGGAGTCCGAGGACGATGAAGAAACCGGTCATGAGCGGTTTGAACGAAGTGGGCGACAGTGGATGTGGGGGGCTCAATTTGGTCACCTCTAGGTACCCTACTGATCCTAGTACCTTCTCAGAAGGTACTTGGACCCTCCAAACCTACATAAGAGTGTCTCCAATCACCATACCTGAGAAAGTACTTGGATCCCTAGGAGTATATTAGAGGCTGGTCCTGGCCCATCTCAGCTGACCGGTGGGCGTCGACCCCAGACCCACCGCATCTTCGAACACGTGACGCTCGTTTTTCGGGGAGCCGTCTGGCTCAGCGCCGTCGGCCACCGCCGCCCGGTCGCTGCAATCCGAGCCGCTGCGCCAGGTCGTAGTCCATCTTCACACCTGCTGACCCGCCACGCCACGGTGGTCGATGCCGCGACCGGGGGTGAGGCATCACACGCCGAGGAGAAGACCATCACCGTCACCGTCACCGACCCAAAGACGAGCTGTTTGGGAACTGAGTTTGCCAGATTGAGACTATAGTTTTGTCACTTCTCGGTCAATATCCAGACACTCCATGTATGCCACAAATAATATGCCATATATATATATATATATACCGATCAGTTGGGGTGGTTGACTGGGGGTCTGGCTGGGGCGGCATATCATGGAGTGCCTCGGTATGCCAGTCCCGGCCCGTTCGTCTCTGGCTTTGGAGGGAAGGCTTCGGTTTCCAGGAAACCGGGTGGTTTACGCCTCGCGCCGATGGTACGCTCGGAGACCGAAGTGATGGCGGAACCGTCTGAGGCGGTGTTTCGTCAGGACCCTCCCAGACCTGGGTGTCCTGTCGGGGTCGATCCAAACGTGGGACACCCACTGGATGGTCCGGCGCACGTTGTTCGTTGGAGGGTGAACTGAATGGGTAAGACAAGGCCCAAACAAAGAGCAGGTACGACTGTAATATACGTACTTGGAAGGCCCAGGTGAGATCTGTGGATGGATTGAAGTATCGGACGCTGTATACAGTAAGATCCAGTAAAATCCTCAAGCCTGACCATTGTTTATCTTCCCTAGGGCTCCAACCATGTCCTCAAGAAGGTGGTAAGACCCCCTGGCACCCACCCCTGTCCCATCTTCAAAACGGAGTTAGTTGGAGCCCTAGGGCTTCTGGTTGAGGCAAATCATGCAACACCTTGTTCCTGTTCCTGGTTTGATTGTTCTCCGCGCCCTTTCTTCGAAAACCGGATGAGGTCCGTTGGACTGCTAGCAATGGCATATGGGAAAATCTCGCCGCAAAGGGTGCAAAAGCTATGTGAAAATGAGCCATCCCAACGCGGGTTCGGACCCGAATCCCTGGAGGGGTCTGGGGTGTCAAATCCGGATTGGGACCAAGGACCTGTGAACGGAGCGTCGTTTGCTGGTATGCATCCAAACGATGCCTGTCCTGGCCAAACTTAAACGTTTTCTCCTACTACTCAAGCCAATCTAACACTGTATACAATATATGTTCAGTGTGCAGCCGGTGCGAAACGGGACAGCTTCAGGTTGCCTCATGATATCTCATGACTCATGATATATCAGCTCTACCCAGACGCTCCGTTCGACTGGTCCCTCAAAACCCTAGGGATTTAAGGGTCTGGACCCCTCCATATGAGGGTCCGGCCCCTACTTAGGAGGGTCCATGAGCGTCTGGGTAGAACTGCTCCAACTCTCACCCTGTAGACTCCCTGATTTCTCGCCATGGTTTTCTCTGTCTTCGCCCCTGAATGGATCAGGAAACCAAGTGGGGTGCGTTTCCAGGTGATTTCAGGGAAGTGTTGGCAACTCCTCTTTGAGGGTGAAGAAGAAAATCCATCTGTGACCAAAAGCCACTTCAAGGTGATGGCCACCCAGAAATCCATCTAACATCAAACCACAACCCAAACGCTCCGTTCACAGCCCGAGTGGTCCCAAAACCTAAGGAATTGGTGAGAAACCCCAGACCCCTCCAGAGGATTCGAGTCCGGGGTCGCGCGTCTGGGTGAACAGTTTTTTCGAAGATGGAATGATGATGAATGATGAAATGCTGACAGCGAAGTCCAAAGATCCCACATTGCCCAAACACGCCCGATCGCCAGCTCCTTTGATTTCGTTGTCTGTCTTCTTGCGCGATTTCTGATGCACCTTGATTTTCTCACTTTTGTCTGGAAAATACTGTAACCCAGACGCTCATGGACCCTCCTAAGTAGGGGCCGGACCCTCATAACAGGTCCGGACCCGAACCAATCCCTAAGGTTTTGAGGGACCAAGGGCTGTGAACGGAGCGTCTGGAAATTTTTCAAACATTTCTGAACAACATCCACCTGTGTGGATGGGCTGGGCCCGTTACTGCCCACGCGAAGAGGGGGGAAGGGCCGCCGGGATGTTTCGTCCGGGTTTTAAGCGCCACCGGCCTGAGAGCTCCAAGCGGAAAATCAGGCGAAGAGGGCTGGCCTGGGCGGGAAAATGTTTGAAATTTGATTTCTTCGACTCGCGTGGAGGAAGTCCAGACTCCATGTGGTATGGACTACGTAATTCTATCAGTTTTCAGTTTGAATGAGGTCTGTTTGAATGATTGTTGGTAGCATTCTGCTCAATCAAACACGTCCCCCCATGTTCAAAAAGACACATCATGAAACAACAACGCTCCTCTTTCATCCCTGATATGTTCTTCCGAATTCAAACAAACAAACGAACTAACTAATAACTAATAACTGACAACTAACAAACTAACTAACTATAACTTTAAACAAACACACACACACACATACTTAGTCACAGGGTTTTCAGTTAGTCATGGCTCTTAGTGAATCGATGGTGGAACGGAAAGGCGAGTGAGTCCGAGAAAATTGAAAATGTTTTAACAAAAAGTTGACGCGCATCTGCAGTAGTAGCACGACGGCTGCTGAAAGCGGCTGAGAGAAACCTGTTTGAGGGGAAAGTATCGTGATCAACAACCATGCAAACAAACCACCGAGAGTGGAACAGTTTGGTCGAAAGTTGGGCGCAGGTAGGTCTGGAAAGCGTCCTTTCCAGATGTCACCGCGGTGCAAGGAGTGTCTTCGTTCAGTGGTGACTCCAAGACCGCGCACCACTCCCCTGCGAATCGAGAGGTGGACAAAAACTCCTGGAGACGGAGGGGGACACACACACGCAGCTGTTAGCGGCGCTCGCGAGCGATCAGGTTGAGGTCTTTTTCCTGCCTTCGGTCACTACGATAGAATCCAAATCATTCAAAATTAAAATTCTCGAGAAATGATATCTGAAAGGTTGGTACACGCAAACCTATGCAAGATAGGTGCAACCGTCTGAAAAATGGAAACTCTAACAGTCGGGGACAGTTAAGACTCGAGTTGGCATGAAAGTCACATGAAAAGCGCTTGAACCTTGAAATCTCTGAGGGAAATCCCGGATGGAAAGTCTCGTAAGCGCGGCCGCTCTGCGATCAGAAGATTCATGGGTGAGACAAAAACGAGCCAGTAACCTGTTTCACGAATGCAAGGCAGCTAAGTTGACATGTGATTCACAAAGGTCTTGGCGCCTCTCTTGCGAGAGGGTTACACTGTGCACCCAGTGGGACGACAGCGATACACATTTAGTCACAGGGTTTTCAGTTAGTCATAACTCTTAGTGAATCGATGGTGGAATGGAAAGGCGAGTGAGTCCGATAAAATTGAAAATGTTTTACCAAAAAGTTGACGCGCATCTGCAGTAGTAGCACGACGGCTGCTGAAAGCGGCTGAGAGAAACCTGTTTGAGGGGAAAGTATCGCGATCAACCACCATGCAAACAAACCGAGAGTGGAACAGCGCTTGGTCAAAAGTTGGGCGCATCTGGAAAGCGTCCTTTCCAGATATCACCGCGGTGCAAGGAGTGTCTTCGTTCAGTGGTGACTCCAAGACCGCGCACCACTCCCCCTGCGAATCGAGAGGTGGACAAAAACTCCTGGAGACGGAGGGGGACACACACACTCTGACATTGGTTTGCTGTTTACTCAATTCCCAGGTGGAAGGAAGGTGGAGAACCGAAAGGTGAAAAGGTCAGAGAGAAAAGTATGGTTTAACCTTGTTTTCAATTGCACTCGAAAAAAGATCGGACACTCAGCGCGGCTGCAAGTCTGCTGCAAGTCTGCGGTGGGAAAAGGTCTTGGGGTCTATCATGAGAACAACCATGGAACCAACGAAACAGCAGCAGGGTGGACCATTGGAGTCGGTGTGTTGAAAGCAGGTACGTCAGTTCCGCGTCCGGAACTGATATCCTCGCGATGTATTGCCAGCTTCGTTGATGGAGAAGCAATACAGGTGTCTCCATCCCCTGCATTAGTGGAACGAAGACCCTTAGGAACAGGGGTTGACACACACAGGTAGGCGAAGTCGGCGCAGGCGCATGAAAAGGTGGCATCATCTGCTTTTTTCTCAAAAAACGCCGGCATGCTGTTGGATCATGTCCTTTGTGAAATGTCGTGTCCTGTACATCGTGGAAGTCGAAGTGTTCTGACACATCCTTGAAATCGAGAGTGCAGCTGTAACAAATTCGAAGTAACAAGCTCTTGCATGCATGTCGCTATCAAATCCGAAGACACAGAAATTCCGTAAGATGCCCGGCGGCTTTGAATTCTGTTAATTCAGTAGTGACACGGAAGCAGTGAAAGTGATCCAGGATGAAAGGACGATAAATCAGGAAAACGATTTCCGGTATGAAAGCAGCGCCTCCTTGCGGAGGACCACACCCAGCACCCAAGTGGGACGGCTGAGCGGTTCACACTCTGACATTGGTTTGCTGTTTACTCAATTCCCAGGTGGAAGGAAGGTGGAGAACCGCAAGGTGAAAAGGTCAGCGAGAAAAGTACGGTTTAACCTTGTTTTCAATTGCACTCGAAAAAAGATCGGACACTCAGCGCGGCTGCAAGTCTGCTGCAAGTCTGCGGTGGGAAAAGGTCTTGGGGTCTATCATGAGAACAACCATGGAACCAACGAAACAGCAGCAGGGTGGACCATTGGAGTCGGTGTG
>CAXIVM010003026.1:0-29867 GCA_964035705.1 Porites rus | reverse complement strand
CAGCAAGAAGAAGACACCTCTCGTGCCAAAGAAGACTGCTACAAAGAAGCCGTTGCCTAAGAAAGCGAAAGAAAGCAAAGCCTCGGTTAAAAAAACAGTCAACAAGAAAGTCAGTGGCAAGTAAAACTCGCCCGCTTATTCAACTACCGGCTCCTTTAGGAGCCACCAAATAAAGTAAAGTCATCACCAATATCACCTCTAGTATGTTGACCTTAGGTCACCGTCACCTATAGCACAGTATTTATTTCTCCTTTGCCGAAACTGATTTCGTTTTTGTTGAGCAGAAGGTTACTTGAACCGCGGCTTAGAGACGCCTTAAAAGAGTAAACAAAAGCCACTCCATAAGATCAGATCAGATCAGATCAGATCAGATAAGATAAATACTTTTTATTCGAAGTGGTCAGTACATGCACCTTAGTCAAGAAACTGGTTATCAGGTATCCGGGTAATGAAAACTACCGTAAACATCAATATTGAATAGTCAGAATCCCTCCCGCTTAACTGATTTGAAGTATTAAAACCCTTACATCCCGGAAAATATATATTTGCAGCCTGGTAAACCGTTCTCTTGTTCTCAAGTGCAGTACCGAAGTGACCTGTTCATGCCTGTAACACTTTTAAGTAACGTTGTTTTACGAATTACGTCAGTTGATTCTCTGGCGTGGTGTAGTGGTCATCGCGCTGGGAAGGAGATCCTGCGGAAACTGTTTGGCTCGGTGCGTGTTGTCACCCAGCAATCGTTTATTTGTTTCTTTTTTTTTTCTTCTTTTCTCCTTGCTTACATAAAAATCATCTTTTAAAACCTTTATCTGTTTTTTGTTGTTGTTGTTGTTGTTTTTTTTTTTTTTTATGTAAAAAGTAAAGTTGAACGGGGAAATAGAGGAATGATTTGTTCGTTTTAATGGGAGCAAGTGTGCGAGCGAGCGAGTGTCGGGGTTTATAATGACGATTGAAAACTCTAAGAAACCGTGTTGAGTGTTGATCATTGCTTTTTTTGACATTTGGTGGCTCCTAAAAGAGCCGTTGTTTAGATCTGGTATTGAAGAATGGTTTTCACTTGCTACTAGTGTACTTCGTGACGGCCTTGGTACCCTCACTGACTGCGTGCTTTGCGAGTTCTCCTGGAAGGAGCAGTCTGATGGCTGTCTGAATCTCGCGGGAGCTGATAGTGGACTTCTTGTTGTAGTGGGCTAGACGGGAGGATTCTGTAGCAATGCGCTCGAAGATATCGTTCACGAAAGAGTTCATGATACCCATTGCTTTGCTGGAGATTCCGGTGTCAGGATGTACCTGCTTTAACACTTTGTAGATGTAGATCGCATAACTCTCCTTCCGTTTCGATCGCCGTTTTTTCGTACTGTCGCCCGACGTGGATTTTGCCTTACCGCCGCTCTTCTTCTCTCCTTTTTTAGCTGCAATCGGTTTAGGTGCCATGGTAAAGAAAGATATCTCTGCCTTTTCGAAATCGAGTTTGCTAATTCGGGATATCACAGTTTCTATTTATGTTGCCAAATTCAATAGGATCAATTAATATGCGGATCGCAAGTTCTCGTCGGTGATTGGTGTTTTGTTTTTCTCGGTGTAAACAATGGAGCGTGCCGCCAATCGACACAAAGAGAACAATTGCAAGGCTAGAATTTCTTTTTATGAGCCAATGTTAGACTTTTGATTGGTGCAATCTGATCCACGAAACGCAGTCCGCGCGTGATAAATTATGGCGGCCGAAGTTATGTCTTGGAAAACAGTCTCCTGAAACTTAAACTGAAACTTAATATACGAGTTAGTCGACAAAATGACCGGACGAGGAAAAGGTAAAGCCCAGGGCACCAAGTCAAAGACTCGTTCTTCCAGGGCAGGACTACAATTTCCTGTTGGTCGCATCCATCGCCTTCTTCGTAAAGGCAACTACGCTGAACGCGTCGGAGCCGGTGCTCCCGTGTACTTGGCTGCCGTACTTGAGTATCTGAGTGCTGAGATCCTCGAGTTAGCAGGAAACGCAGCACGCGACAACAAGAAGTCAAGAATCATTCCTCGTCACCTCCAGTTGGCTGTGCGAAATGACGAAGAATTAAACAAACTCCTTGCCGGTGTCACCATCGCTCAAGGCGGTGTTCTTCCCAACATTCAGGCAGTATTACTACCTAAAAAGACAGAGAAGAAACAACACTAAGCGACGGCAACAACCATAAATACAAACGGCTCTTTTAGGAGCCACCAAGTCTAGAATAAAGTCATGACCAATCACGATATAAATTTGTAATCTACCCCCCAAATAGTATTCGCCGTCTCAGTTTGGGATTAATAACTGGATGGATACTTAGCCGCAAATAATTATGTCTCGCGGAAACTTGCTATTTCTACTTGTTTTTGCATGGTTCCATGTTCCTAGTTTTGTTCATAAATGCGTATACCAAAGCATATTTAGCGTTATTTCGGCTATAGCATGTAAGAAAGAAACAACAGCAACCACAACATTGCTTGAAACTGAAACCAGTCTTAGGTCAGTTTAGCTCGGTGTAACATGAATTTAAAGACTGATGTGATTATATCATGAAAGTTGAAATTGCGTTTGCTTTTTATGCAGGTTTCATTCGCGCTGTTTCCAACAGGTTTTTATACGAACTTCGAGGTACATACCAAGCGACAATCGAACAACTTTCTGATCTTTTTAAACGAGTACACAATTCATCGCATTCCTAGCAACCGGGAACAAACATTGCTGCTACTACTGAGCTTGAAATATTGTTTTCTTTGCGTCAAAATTACAAGAGATCGTCGTGATTTCATTCAGTACATAAGCTGTTTACGTAAAATAAACAGACACAGTTATAAACCGTCGTCGGTAACGACACAAACCAGCTTGCTCTCTTAATTCTGCGACAACAACAACGTACAGCAACAGTTTATTCACTAACTAAAGACAAAAGCTTTACAGTATTGTACGCCCCGCAAAGAGCTATGAGGCTAATCTAGACGGGAAAAAATAATTTCCCTTTATAAGTAACGACTGCGCTGCTGTAAAGTCACAAAAAAAGAAAAAACTCGCGTGGACGCACCCAGTAAATAAAGCGCTGAATCGATTTCAGGTGTATGTTGTCTTGTTCATATGTGTATAAACCTTCGGCAATGATCGTAATGAAAACAAATTCTCTTATCACGTATTTGGTCAGAGCTTTTCATACATTTGTTGGCTCCTAAAAGAGCCGTTGGTTTAAGTGTTGATCAGGGATCACAGTGTATTCTAACCCCCAAAACCGTACAGAGTACGTCCTTGTCGTTTCAGAGCGTATACTACGTCCATGGCTGTAACGGTCTTACGCTTGGCGTGCTCGGTGTAGGTCACGGCATCGCGGATAACGTTCTCAAGGAAAACTTTCAGAACACCGCGTGTCTCCTCGTAGATCAGTCCAGAAATTCGCTTTACACCCCCACGGCGAGCGAGACGACGGGATCGCTGGCTTGGTAATTCCTTGGATATTATCGCGTAGAATCTTACGATGACGCTTAGCACCACCTTTGCCCAAGCCTTTACCTCCTTTGCCGCGACCGGACATTCTCGGTTGTCTGAATTATCGTCAAGGTTTAAAAAGGGACAGGTCTCGTACTATGTTAAATCACTGCAGAACAGAAATTGCTTTTCAATCTATACCCTTCAATCTGACCTCTCGGGAAACATTATTTCTTGTGTTTACATAGATTTGTTCTTAGTAAAAGGACAACAAAAGAATATTATAATTTTCTTTCGCCCCACTGTCTATTGTAAGGCATGCAAATCAAAGCAGGGTGTCTCCGAAGCCGAACCAATCAGAAATACATAAATTCTTAAATATCCAATCGGCTTGCGACAGCCTCCTGATAAATCGCGGCCATAAAAATTGCCAAGCTTTCACATAGAGCCTTTAATCTTCTGAACATCAGTTTCACAGTCATGGCCCGAACCAAACAAACAGCGAGAAAGTCCACCGGAGGAAAAGCGCCTCGTAAACAGCTGGCTACTAAGGCAGCTCGAAAGAGCGCTCCTGCTACTGGTGGCGTGAAAAAACCGCACCGTTACAGGCCAGGAACAGTGGCCCTCAGAGAGATCCGTCGTTATCAGAAGTCCACCGAGTTGCTGATTCGCAAGTTACCGTTTCAGCGTCTTGTTCGAGAAATCGCTCAGGATTTCAAGACCGACTTGCGCTTTCAAAGCTCAGCCGTGCTGGCTCTTCAAGAGGCTAGCGAAGCCTACCTGGTCGGTCTTTTCGAGGACACCAACCTTTGCGCCATTCACGCTAAACGTGTCACCATCATGCCTAAAGATATCCAGTTGGCTCGTAGGATCCGGGGCGAACGTGCATAACAGCTCAGCTCGGTTCTGACAATCTCACAACACAAACGGCTCCTTTAGGAGCCACCACCTGACAATAAAAGTTAATGGCCAATAAACTACTTCTTACCTTGTCTCTACTTGTTTCTTTTTTAGTTACTAGTGAAATGAGACAGACATAATTCTCATACTCTACGCCGTTACAGGTTTTCGCGATAATACACACAACACAAGTGCTGCACAGGACACAGTAGAGTACTAGTATCTCTAAGCTTACCAAAAAATTAGTGATTGCGCCCAACATCTCCTTATTCGTTCAGTTAATCTCTCTGCCTGTCTTCCTAAGTTGACGTTTACAATCCATCTCATTTTCAAAGAACTTAGCAAACGTCTTAGAGGTTACAGATCTATCGCGATCAGTAGTAACTGATCCCTCTGCGGTCCGCTATAACAACTTAAGAAAAGAGTTGCGCAAGTAACCAACATTAGCTATCGCTGTGGAGACAATAACGAGACATGTCTGCCAAAAGCACCCAGAAGAAAGCTTCTAAACAGCCGGCCGAACACCCTAAGTATGCAGAAATGATCATACAAGCCCTTCACGCCCTGAAAGATCGTAATGGTTCCTCGCGTCAGGCTGTCGACAAGTACGTTAAGAACCATTTCAAAGTGGGAGACAAAGCAAGTCATTTTATTAAAATGGCTCTTAAGAGAGGCGTGGAGAGTGGTCAATTTATCAACACCAAAGGGTCCGGAGCTTCAGGTTCTTTCAAGGTCAACAAAGAAGTACAGAAAGCAAAGGCAACCAAAGACCCGGCGAAGAAGACCAAAACCGCCGATCCAGCCAACAAAACCAAAAATAAAGAAGGTCGCCGCGAAAGAAAAGACCGCCCGCAAACCAGCCGAGAAAACCAAGAAATCGCCGGGTAAGAAAGTTTCCAGCAGCAAGAAGAAGACACCTCTCGTGCCAAAGAAGACTGCTACAAAGAAGCCGTTGCCTAAGAAAGCGAAAGAAAGCAAAGCCTCGGTTAAAAAAACAGTCAACAAGAAAGTCAGTGGCAAGTAAAACTCGCCCGCTTATTCAACTACCGGCTCCTTTAGGAGCCACCAAATAAAGTAAAGTCATCACCAATATCACCTCTAGTATGTTGACCTTAGGTCACCGTCACCTATAGCACAGTATTTATTTCTCCTTTGCCGAAACTGATTTCGTTTTTGTTGAGCAGAAGGTTACTTGAACCGCGGCTTAGAGACGCCTTAAAAGAGTAAACAAAAGCCACTCCATAAGATCAGATCAGATCAGATCAGATCAGATAAGATAAATACTTTTTATTCGAAGTGGTCAGTACATGCACCTTAGTCAAGAAACTGGTTATCAGGTATCCGGGTAATGAAAACTACCGTAAACATCAATATTGAATAGTCAGAAATCCCTCCCGCTTAACTGATTTGAAGTATTAAAACCCTTACATCCCGGAAAATATATATTTGCAGCCTGGTAAACCGTTCTCTTGTTCTCAAGTGCAGTACCGAAGTGACCTGTTCATGCCTGTAACACTTTTAAGTAACGTTGTTTTACGAATTACGTCAGTTGATTCTCTGGCGTGGTGTAGTGGTCATCGCGCTGGGAAGGAGATCCTGCGGAAACTGTTTGGCTCGGTGCGTGTTGTCACCCAGCAATCGTTTATTTGTTTCTTTTTTTTTTCTTCTTTTCTCCTTGCTTACATAAAAATCATCTTTTAAAACCTTTATCTGTTTTTTGTTGTTGTTGTTGTTGTTGTTTTTTTTTTTATGTAAAAAGTAAAGTTGAACGGGGAAATAGAGGAATGATTTGTTCGTTTTAATGGGAGCAAGTGTGCGAGCGAGCGAGTGTCGGGGTTTATAATGACGATTGAAAACTCTAAGAACCGTGTTGAGTGTTGATCATTGCTTTTTTTGACATTTGGTGGCTCCTAAAAGAGCCGTTGTTTAGATCTGGTATTGAAGAATGGTTTTCACTTGCTACTAGTGTACTTCGTGACGGCCTTGGTACCCTCACTGACTGCGTGCTTTGCGAGTTCTCCTGGAAGGAGCAGTCTGATGGCTGTCTGAATCTCGCGGGAGCTGATAGTGGACTTCTTGTTGTAGTGGGCTAGACGGGAGGATTCTGTAGCAATGCGCTCGAAGATATCGTTCACGAAAGAGTTCATGATACCCATTGCTTTGCTGGAGATTCCGGTGTCAGGATGTACCTGCTTTAACACTTTGTAGATGTAGATCGCATAACTCTCCTTCCGTTTCGATCGCCGTTTTTTCGTACTGTCGCCCGACGTGGATTTTGCCTTACCGCCGCTCTTCTTCTCTCCTTTTTTAGCTGCAATCGGTTTAGGTGCCATGGTAAAGAAAGATATCTCTGCCTTTTCGAAATCGAGTTTGCTAATTCGGGATATCACAGTTTCTATTTATGTTGCCAAATTCAATAGGATCAATTAATATGCGGATCGCAAGTTCTCGTCGGTGATTGGTGTTTTGTTTTTCTCGGTGTAAACAATGGAGCGTGCCGCCAATCGACACAAAGAGAACAATTGCAAGGCTAGAATTTCTTTTTATGAGCCAATGTTAGACTTTTGATTGGTGCAATCTGATCCACGAAACGCAGTCCGCGCGTGATAAATTATGGCGGCCGAAGTTATGTCTTGGAAAACAGTCTCCTGAAACTTAAACTGAAACTTAATATACGAGTTAGTCGACAAAATGACCGGGACGAGGAAAAGGTAAAGCCCAGGGCACCAAGTCAAAGACTCGTTCTTCCAGGGCAGGACTACAATTTCCTGTTGGTCGCATCCATCGCCTTCTTCGTAAAGGCAACTACGCTGAACGCGTCGGAGCCGGTGCTCCCGTGTACTTGGCTGCCGTACTTGAGTATCTGAGTGCTGAGATCCTCGAGTTAGCAGGAAACGCAGCACGCGACAACAAGAAGTCAAGAATCATTCCTCGTCACCTCCAGTTGGCTGTGCGAAATGACGAAGAATTAAACAAACTCCTTGCCGGTGTCACCATCGCTCAAGGCGGTGTTCTTCCCAACATTCAGGCAGTATTACTACCTAAAAAGACAGAGAAGAAACAACACTAAGCGACGGCAACAACCATAAATACAAACGGCTCTTTTAGGAGCCACCAAGTCTAGAATAAAGTCATGACCAATCACGATATAAATTTGTAATCTACCCCCCAAATAGTATTCGCCGTCTCAGTTTGGGATTAATAACTGGATGGATACTTAGCCGCAAATAATTATGTCTCGCGGAAACTTGCTATTTCTACTTGTTTTTGCATGGTTCCATGTTCCTAGTTTTGTTCATAAATGCGTATACCAAAGCATATTTAGCGTTATTTCGGCTATAGCATGTAAGAAAGAAACAACAGCAACCACAACATTGCTTGAAACTGAAACCAGTCTTAGGTCAGTTTAGCTCGGTGTAACATGAATTTAAAGACTGATGTGATTATATCATGAAAGTTGAAATTGCGTTTGCTTTTTATGCAGGTTTCATTCGCGCTGTTTCCAACAGGTTTTTATACGAACTTCGAGGTACATACCAAGCGACAATCGAACAACTTTCTGATCTTTTTAAACGAGTACACAATTCATCGCATTCCTAGCAACCGGGAACAAACATTGCTGCTACTACTGAGCTTGAAATATTGTTTTCTTTGCGTCAAAATTACAAGAGATCGTCGTGATTTCATTCAGTACATAAGCTGTTTACGTAAAATAAACAGACACAGTTATAAACCGTCGTCGGTAACGACACAAACCAGCTTGCTCTCTTAATTCTGCGACAACAACAACGTACAGCAACAGTTTATTCACTAACTAAAGACAAAAGCTTTACAGTATTGTACGCCCCGCAAAGAGCTATGAGGCTAATCTAGACGGGAAAAAATAATTTCCCTTTATAAGTAACGACTGCGCTGCTGTAAAGTCACAAAAAAAGAAAAAACTCGCGTGGACGCACCCAGTAAATAAAGCGCTGAATCGATTTCAGGTGTATGTTGTCTTGTTCATATGTGTATAAACCTTCGGCAATGATCGTAATGAAAACAAATTCTCTTATCACGTATTTGGTCAGAGCTTTTCATACATTTGTTGGCTCCTAAAAGAGCCGTTGGTTTAAGTGTTGATCAGGGATCACAGTGTATTCTAACCCCCAAAACCGTACAGAGTACGTCCTTGTCGTTTCAGAGCGTATACTACGTCCATGGCTGTAACGGTCTTACGCTTGGCGTGCTCGGTGTAGGTCACGGCATCGCGGATAACGTTCTCAAGGAAAACTTTCAGAACACCGCGTGTCTCCTCGTAGATCAGTCCAGAAATTCGCTTTACACCCCCACGGCGAGCGAGACGACGGATCGCTGGCTTGGTAATTCCTTGGATATTATCGCGTAGAATCTTACGATGACGCTTAGCACCACCTTTGCCCAAGCCTTTACCTCCTTTGCCGCGACCGGACATTCTCGGTTGTCTGAATTATCGTCAAGGTTTAAAAAGGGACAGGTCTCGTACTATGTTAAATCACTGCAGAACAGAAATTGCTTTTCAATCTATACCCTTCAATCTGACCTTCGGGAAACATTATTTCTTGTGTTTACATAGATTTGTTCTTAGTAAAAGGACAACAAAAGAATATTATAATTTTCTTTCGCCCCACTGTCTATTGTAAGGCATGCAAATCAAAGCAGGGTGTCTCCGAAGCCGAACCAATCAGAAATACATAAATTCTTAAATATCCAATCGGCTTGCGACAGCCTCCTGATAAATCGCGGCCATAAAAATTGCCAAGCTTTCACATAGAGCCTTTAATCTTCTGAACATCAGTTTCACAGTCATGGCCCGAACCAAGCAAACAGCGAGAAAGTCCACCGGAGGAAAAGCGCCTCGTAAACAGCTGGCTACTAAGGCAGCTCGAAAGAGCGCTCCTGCTACTGGTGGCGTGAAAAAACCGCACCGTTACAGGCCAGGAACAGTGGCCCTCAGAGAGATCCGTCGTTATCAGAAGTCCACCGAGTTGCTGATTCGCAAGTTACCGTTTCAGCGTCTTGTTCGAGAAATCGCTCAGGATTTCAAGACCGACTTGCGCTTTCAAAGCTCAGCCGTGCTGGCTCTTCAAGAGGCTAGCGAAGCCTACCTGGTCGGTCTTTTCGAGGACACCAACCTTTGCGCCATTCACGCTAAACGTGTCACCATCATGCCTAAAGATATCCAGTTGGCTCGTAGGATCCGGGGCGAACGTGCATAACAGCTCAGCTCGGTTCTGACAATCTCACAACACAAACGGCTCCTTTAGGAGCCACCACCTGACAATAAAAGTTAATGGCCAATAAACTACTTCTTACCTTGTCTCTACTTGTTTCTTTTTTAGTTACTAGTGAAATGAGACAGACATAATTCTCATACTCTACGCCGTTACAGGTTTTTCGCGATAATACACACAACACAAGTGCTGCACAGGACACAGTAGAGTACTAGTA
This sequence comes from Porites rus, assembly GCA_964035705.1. Taxonomy (NCBI): domain Eukaryota; kingdom Metazoa; phylum Cnidaria; class Anthozoa; order Scleractinia; family Poritidae; genus Porites; species Porites rus. Next base: position 20,050 of record CAXIVM010003026.1, on the reverse strand, counting down.
TCTCTAAGCTTACCAAAAAATTAGTGATTGCGCCCAACATCTCCTTATTCGTTCAGTTAATCTCTCTGCCTGTCTTCCTAAGTTGACGTTTACAATCCATCTCATTTTCAAAGAACTTAGCAAACGTCTTAGAGGTTACAGATCTATCGCGATCAGTAGTAACTGATCCCTCTGCGGTCCGCTATAACAACTTAAGAAAAGAGTTGCGCAAGTAACCAACATTAGCTATCGCTGTGGAGACAATAACGAGACATGTCTGCCAAAAGCACCCAGAAGAAAGCTTCTAAACAGCCGGCCGAACACCCTAAGTATGCAGAAATGATCATACAAGCCCTTCACGCCCTGAAAGATCGTAATGGTTCCTCGCGTCAGGCTGTCGACAAGTACGTTAAGAACCATTTCAAAGTGGGAGACAAAGCAAGTCATTTTATTAAAATGGCTCTTAAGAGAGGCGTGGAGAGTGGTCAATTTATCAACACCAAAGGGTCCGGAGCTTCAGGTTCTTTCAAGGTCAACAAAGAAGTACAGAAAGCAAAGGCAACCAAAGACCCGGCGAAGAAGACCAAAACCGCCGATCCAGCCAACAAACCAAAAATAAAGAAGGTCGCCGCGAAAGAAAAGACCGCCCGCAAACCAGCCGAGAAAACCAAGAAATCGCCGGGTAAGAAAGTTTCCAGCAGCAAGAAGAAGACACCCTCTCGTGCCAAAGAAGACTGCTACAAAGAAGCCGTTGCCTAAGAAAGCGAAAGAAAGCAAAGCCTCGGTTAAAAAAACAGTCAACAAGAAAGTCAGTGGCAAGTAAAACTCGCCCGCTTATTCAACTACCGGCTCCTTTAGGAGCCACCAAATAAAGTAAAGTCATCACCAATATCACCTCTAGTATGTTGACCTTAGGTCACCGTCACCTATAGCACAGTATTTATTTCTCCTTTGCCGAAACTGATTTCGTTTTTGTTGAGCAGAAGGTTACTTGAACCGCGGCTTAGAGACGCCTTAAAAGAGTAAACAAAAGCCACTCCATAAGATCAGATCAGATCAGATCAGATCAGATAAGATAAATACTTTTTATTCGAAGTGGTCAGTACATGCACCTTAGTCAAGAAACTGGTTATCAGGTATCCGGGTAATGAAAACTACCGTAAACATCAATATTGAATAGTCAGAATCCCTCCCGCTTAACTGATTTGAAGTATTAAAACCCTTACATCCCGGAAAATATATATTTGCAGCCTGGTAAACCGTTCTCTTGTTCTCAAGTGCAATACCGAAGTGACCTGTTCATGCCTGTAACACTTTTAAGTAACGTTGTTTTACGAATTACGTCAGTTGATTCTCTGGCGTGGTGTAGTGGTCATCGCGCTGGGAAGGAGATCCTGCGGAAACTGTTTGGCTCGGTGCGTGTTGTCACCCAGCAATCGTTTATTTGTTTCTTTTTTTTTTCTTCTTTTCTCCTTGCTTACATAAAAATCATCTTTTAAAACCTTTATCTGTTTTTTGTTGTTGTTGTTGTTGTTGTTTTTTTTTTTTATGTAAAAAGTAAAGTTGAACGGGGAAATAGAGGAATGATTTGTTCGTTTTAATGGGAGCAAGTGTGCGAGCGAGCGAGTGTCGGGGTTTATAATGACGATTGAAAACTCTAAGAAACCGTGTTGAGTGTTGATCATTGCTTTTTTTGACATTTGGTGGCTCCTAAAAGAGCCGTTGTTTAGATCTGGTATTGAAGAATGGTTTTCACTTGCTACTAGTGTACTTCGTGACGGCCTTGGTACCCTCACTGACTGCGTGCTTTGCGAGTTCTCCTGGAAGGAGCAGTCTGATGGCTGTCTGAATCTCGCGGGAGCTGATAGTGGACTTCTTGTTGTAGTGGGCTAGACGGGAGGATTCTGTAGCAATGCGCTCGAAGATATCGTTCACGAAAGAGTTCATGATACCCATTGCTTTGCTGGAGATTCCGGTGTCAGGATGTACCTGCTTTAACACTTTGTAGATGTAGATCGCATAACTCTCCTTCCGTTTCGATCGCCGTTTTTTCGTACTGTCGCCCGACGTGGATTTTGCCTTACCGCCGCTCTTCTTCTCTCCTTTTTTAGCTGCAATCGGTTTAGGTGCCATGGTAAAGAAAGATATCTCTGCCTTTTCGAAATCGAGTTTGCTAATTCGGGATATCACAGTTTCTATTTATGTTGCCAAATTCAATAGGATCAATTAATATGCGGATCGCAAGTTCTCGTCGGTGATTGGTGTTTTGTTTTTCTCGGTGTAAACAATGGAGCGTGCCGCCAATCGACACAAAGAGAACAATTGCAAGGCTAGAATTTCTTTTTATGAGCCAATGTTAGACTTTTGATTGGTGCAATCTGATCCACGAAACGCAGTCCGCGCGTGATAAATTATGGCGGCCGAAGTTATGTCTTGGAAAACAGTCTCCTGAAACTTAAACTGAAACTTAATATACGAGTTAGTCGACAAAATGACCGGACGAGGAAAAGGTAAAGCCCAGGGCACCAAGTCAAAGACTCGTTCTTCCAGGGCAGGACTACAATTTCCTGTTGGTCGCATCCATCGCCTTCTTCGTAAAGGCAACTACGCTGAACGCGTCGGAGCCGGTGCTCCCGTGTACTTGGCTGCCGTACTTGAGTATCTGAGTGCTGAGATCCTCGAGTTAGCAGGAAACGCAGCACGCGACAACAAGAAGTCAAGAATCATTCCTCGTCACCTCCAGTTGGCTGTGCGAAATGACGAAGAATTAAACAAACTCCTTGCCGGTGTCACCATCGCTCAAGGCGGTGTTCTTCCCAACATTCAGGCAGTATTACTACCTAAAAAGACAGAGAAGAAACAACACTAAGCGACGGCAACAACCATAAATACAAACGGCTCTTTTAGGAGCCACCAAGTCTAGAATAAAGTCATGACCAATCACGATATAAATTTGTAATCTACCCCCCAAATAGTATTCGCCGTCTCAGTTTGGGATTAATAACTGGATGGATACTTAGCCGCAAATAATTATGTCTCGCGGAAACTTGCTATTTCTACTTGTTTTTGCATGGTTCCATGTTCCTAGTTTTGTTCATAAATGCGTATACCAAAGCATATTTAGCGTTATTTCGGCTATAGCATGTAAGAAAGAAACAACAGCAACCACAACATTGCTTGAAACTGAAACCAGTCTTAGGTCAGTTTAGCTCGGTGTAACATGAATTTAAAGACTGATGTGATTATATCATGAAAGTTGAAATTGCGTTTGCTTTTTATGCAGGTTTCATTCGCGCTGTTTCCAACAGGTTTTTATACGAACTTCGAGGTACATACCAAGCGACAATCGAACAACTTTCTGATCTTTTTAAACGAGTACACAATTCATCGCATTCCTAGCAACCGGGAACAAACATTGCTGCTACTACTGAGCTTGAAATATTGTTTTCTTTGCGTCAAAATTACAAGAGATCGTCGTGATTTCATTCAGTACATAAGCTGTTTACGTAAAATAAACAGACACAGTTATAAACCGTCGTCGGTAACGACACAAACCAGCTTGCTCTCTTAATTCTGCGACAACAACAACGTACAGCAACAGTTTATTCACTAACTAAAGACAAAAGCTTTACAGTATTGTACGCCCCGCAAAGAGCTATGAGGCTAATCTAGACGGGAAAAAATAATTTCCCTTTATAAGTAACGACTGCGCTGCTGTAAAGTCACAAAAAAAGAAAAAACTCGCGTGGACGCACCCAGTAAATAAAGCGCTGAATCGATTTCAGGTGTATGTTGTCTTGTTCATATGTGTATAAACCTTCGGCAATGATCGTAATGAAAACAAATTCTCTTATCACGTATTTGGTCAGAGCTTTTCATACATTTGTTGGCTCCTAAAAGAGCCGTTGGTTTAAGTGTTGATCAGGGATCACAGTGTATTCTAACCCCCAAAACCGTACAGAGTACGTCCTTGTCGTTTCAGAGCGTATACTACGTCCATGGCTGTAACGGTCTTACGCTTGGCGTGCTCGGTGTAGGTCACGGCATCGCGGATAACGTTCTCAAGGAAAACTTTCAGAACACCGCGTGTCTCCTCGTAGATCAGTCCAGAAATTCGCTTTACACCCCCACGGCGAGCGAGACGACGGATCGCTGGCTTGGTAATTCCTTGGATATTATCGCGTAGAATCTTACGATGACGCTTAGCACCACCTTTGCCCAAGCCTTTACCTCCTTTGCCGCGACCGGACATTCTCGGTTGTCTGAATTATCGTCAAGGTTTAAAAAGGGACAGGTCTCGTACTATGTTAAATCACTGCAGAACAGAAATTGCTTTTCAATCTATACCCTTCAATCTGACCTCTCGGGAAACATTATTTCTTGTGTTTACATAGATTTGTTCTTAGTAAAAGGACAACAAAAGAATATTATAATTTTCTTTCGCCCCACTGTCTATTGTAAGGCATGCAAATCAAAGCAGGGTGTCTCCGAAGCCGAACCAATCAGAAATACATAAATTCTTAAATATCCAATCGGCTTGCGACAGCCTCCTGATAAATCGCGGCCATAAAAATTGCCAAGCTTTCACATAGAGCCTTTAATCTTCTGAACATCAGTTTCACAGTCATGGCCCGAACCAAGCAAACAGCGAGAAAGTCCACCGGAGGAAAAGCGCCTCGTAAACAGCTGGCTACTAAGGCAGCTCGAAAGAGCGCTCCTGCTACTGGTGGCGTGAAAAAACCGCACCGTTACAGGCCAGGAACAGTGGCCCTCAGAGAGATCCGTCGTTATCAGAAGTCCACCGAGTTGCTGATTCGCAAGTTACCGTTTCAGCGTCTTGTTCGAGAAATCGCTCAGGATTTCAAGACCGACTTGCGCTTTCAAAGCTCAGCCGTGCTGGCTCTTCAAGAGGCTAGCGAAGCCTACCTGGTCGGTCTTTTCGAGGACACCAACCTTTGCGCCATTCACGCTAAACGTGTCACCATCATGCCTAAAGATATCCAGTTGGCTCGTAGGATCCGGGGCGAACGTGCATAACAGCTCAGCTCGGTTCTGACAATCTCACAACACAAACGGCTCCTTTAGGAGCCACCACCTGACAATAAAAGTTAATGGCCAATAAACTACTTCTTACCTTGTCTCTACTTGTTTCTTTTTTAGTTACTAGTGAAATGAGACAGACATAATTCTCATACTCTACGCCGTTACAGGTTTTTCGCGATAATACACACAACACAAGTGCTGCACAGGACACAGTAGAGTACTAGTATCTCTAAGCTTACCAAAAAATTAGTGATTGCGCCCAACATCTCCTTATTCGTTCAGTTAATCTCTCTGCCTGTCTTCCTAAGTTGACGTTTACAATCCATCTCATTTTCAAAGAACTTAGCAAACGTCTTAGAGGTTACAGATCTATCGCGATCAGTAGTAACTGATCCTCTGCGGTCCGCTATAACAACTTAAGAAAAGAGTTGCGCAAGTAACCAACATTAGCTATCGCTGTGGAGACAATAACGAGACATGTCTGCCAAAAGCACCCAGAAGGAAAGCTTCTAAACAGCCGGCCGAACACCCTAAGTATGCAGAAATGATCATACAAGCCCTTCACGCCCTGAAAGATCGTAATGGTTCCTCGCGTCAGGCTGTCGACAAGTACGTTAAGAACCATTTCAAAGTGGGAGACAAAGCAAGTCATTTTATTAAAATGGCTCTTAAGAGAGGCGTGGAGAGTGGTCAATTTATCAACACCAAAGGGTCCGGAGCTTCAGGTTCTTTCAAGGTCAACAAAGAAGTACAGAAAGCAAAGGCAACCAAAGACCCGGCGAAGAAGACCAAAACCGCCGATCCAGCCAACAAACCAAAAATAAAGAAGGTCGCCGCGAAAGAAAAGACCGCCCGCAAACCAGCCGAGAAAACCAAGAAATCGCCGGGTAAGAAAGTTTCCAGCAGCAAGAAGAAGACACCTCTCGTGCCAAAGAAGACTGCTACAAAGAAGCCGTTGCCTAAGAAAGCGAAAGAAAGCAAAGCCTCGGTTAAAAAAACAGTCAACAAGAAAGTCAGTGGCAAGTAAAACTCGCCCGCTTATTCAACTACCGGCTCCTTTAGGAGCCACCAAATAAAGTAAAGTCATCACCAATATCACCTCTAGTATGTTGACCTTAGGTCACCGTCACCTATAGCACAGTATTTATTTCTCCTTTGCCGAAACTGATTTCGTTTTTGTTGAGCAGAAGGTTACTTGAACCGCGGCTTAGAGACGCCTTAAAAGAGTAAACAAAAGCCACTCCATAAGATCAGATCAGATCAGATCAGATCAGATAAGATAAATACTTTTTATTCGAAGTGGTCAGTACATGCACCTTAGTCAAGAAACTGGTTATCAGGTATCCGGGTAATGAAAACTACCGTAAACATCAATATTGAATAGTCAGAATCCCTCCCGCTTAACTGATTTGAAGTATTAAAACCCTTACATCCCGGAAAATATATATTTGCAGCCTGGTAAACCGTTCTCTTGTTCTCAAGTGCAGTACCGAAGTGACCTGTTCATGCCTGTAACACTTTTAAGTAACGTTGTTTTACGAATTACGTCAGTTGATTCTCTGGCGTGGTGTAGTGGTCATCGCGCTGGGAAGGAGATCCTGCGGAAACTGTTTGGCTCGGTGCGTGTTGTCACCCAGCAATCGTTTATTTGTTTCTTTTTTTTTTCTTCTTTTCTCCTTGCTTACATAAAAATCATCTTTTAAAACCTTTATCTGTTTTTTGTTGTTGTTGTTGTTGTTGTTTTTTTTTTTTATGTAAAAAGTAAAGTTGAACGGGGAAATAGAGGAATGATTTGTTCGTTTTAATGGGAGCAAGTGTGCGAGCGAGCGAGTGTCGGGGTTTATAATGACGATTGAAAACTCTAAGAAACCGTGTTGAGTGTTGATCATTGCTTTTTTTGACATTTGGTGGCTCCTAAAAGAGCCGTTGTTTAGATCTGGTATTGAAGAATGGTTTTCACTTGCTACTAGTGTACTTCGTGACGGCCTTGGTACCCTCACTGACTGCGTGCTTTGCGAGTTCTCCTGGAAGGAGCAGTCTGATGGCTGTCTGAATCTCGCGGGAGCTGATAGTGGACTTCTTGTTGTAGTGGGCTAGACGGGAGGATTCTGTAGCAATGCGCTCGAAGATATCGTTCACGAAAGAGTTCATGATACCCATTGCTTTGCTGGAGATTCCGGTGTCAGGATGTACCTGCTTTAACACTTTGTAGATGTAGATCGCATAACTCTCCTTCCGTTTCGATCGCCGTTTTTTCGTACTGTCGCCCGACGTGGATTTTGCCTTACCGCCGCTCTTCTTCTCTCCTTTTTTAGCTGCAATCGGTTTAGGTGCCATGGTAAAGAAAGATATCTCTGCCTTTTCGAAATCGAGTTTGCTAATTCGGGATATCACAGTTTCTATTTATGTTGCCAAATTCAATAGGATCAATTAATATGCGGATCGCAAGTTCTCGTCGGTGATTGGTGTTTTGTTTTTCTCGGTGTAAACAATGGAGCGTGCCGCCAATCGACACAAAGAGAACAATTGCAAGGCTAGAATTTCTTTTTATGAGCCAATGTTAGACTTTTGATTGGTGCAATCTGATCCACGAAACGCAGTCCGCGCGTGATAAATTATGGCGGCCGAAGTTATGTCTTGGAAAACAGTCTCCTGAAACTTAAACTGAAACTTAATATACGAGTTAGTCGACAAAATGACCGGACGAGGAAAAGGTAAAGCCCAGGGCACCAAGTCAAAGACTCGTTCTTCCAGGGCAGGACTACAATTTCCTGTTGGTCGCATCCATCGCCTTCTTCGTAAAGGCAACTACGCTGAACGCGTCGGAGCCGGTGCTCCCGTGTACTTGGCTGCCGTACTTGAGTATCTGAGTGCTGAGATCCTCGAGTTAGCAGGAAACGCAGCACGCGACAACAAGAAGTCAAGAATCATTCCTCGTCACCTCCAGTTGGCTGTGCGAAATGACGAAGAATTAAACAAACTCCTTGCCGGTGTCACCATCGCTCAAGGCGGTGTTCTTCCCAACATTCAGGCAGTATTACTACCTAAAAAGACAGAGAAGAAACAACACTAAGCGACGGCAACAACCATAAATACAAACGGCTCTTTTAGGAGCCACCAAGTCTAGAATAAAGTCATGACCAATCACGATATAAATTTGTAATCTACCCCCCAAATAGTATTCGCCGTCTCAGTTTGGGATTAATAACTGGATGGATACTTAGCCGCAAATAATTATGTCTCGCGGAAACTTGCTATTTCTACTTGTTTTTGCATGGTTCCATGTTCCTAGTTTTGTTCATAAATGCGTATACCAAAGCATATTTAGCGTTATTTCGGCTATAGCATGTAAGAAAGAAACAACAGCAACCACAACATTGCTTGAAACTGAAACCAGTCTTAGGTCAGTTTAGCTCGGTGTAACATGAATTTAAAGACTGATGTGATTATATCATGAAAGTTGAAATTGCGTTTGCTTTTTATGCAGGTTTCATTCGCGCTGTTTCCAACAGGTTTTTATACGAACTTCGAGGTACATACCAAGCGACAATCGAACAACTTTCTGATCTTTTTAAACGAGTACACAATTCATCGCATTCCTAGCAACCGGGAACAAACATTGCTGCTACTACTGAGCTTGAAATATTGTTTTCTTTGCGTCAAAATTACAAGAGATCGTCGTGATTTCATTCAGTACATAAGCTGTTTACGTAAAATAAACAGACACAGTTATAAACCGTCGTCGGTAACGACACAAACCAGCTTGCTCTCTTAATTCTGCGACAACAACAACGTACAGCAACAGTTTATTCACTAACTAAAGACAAAAGCTTTACAGTATTGTACGCCCCGCAAAGAGCTATGAGGCTAATCTAGACGGGAAAAAATAATTTCCCTTTATAAGTAACGACTGCGCTGCTGTAAAGTCACAAAAAAAGAAAAAACTCGCGTGGACGCACCCAGTAAAATAAAGCGCTGAATCGATTTCAGGTGTATGTTGTCTTGTTCATATGTGTATAAACCTTCGGCAATGATCGTAATGAAAACAAATTCTCTTATCACGTATTTGGTCAGAGCTTTTCATACATTTGTTGGCTCCTAAAAGAGCCGTTGGTTTAAGTGTTGATCAGGGATCACAGTGTATTCTAACCCCCAAAACCGTACAGAGTACGTCCCTTGTCGTTTCAGAGCGTATACTACGTCCATGGCTGTAACGGTCTTACGCTTGGCGTGCTCGGTGTAGGTCACGGCATCGCGGATAACGTTCTCAAGGAAAACTTTCAGAACACCGCGTGTCTCCTCGTAGATCAGTCCAGAAATTCGCTTTACACCCCCACGGCGAGCGAGACGACGGATCGCTGGCTTGGTAATTCCTTGGATATTATCGCGTAGAATCTTACGATGACGCTTAGCACCACCTTTGCCCAAGCCTTTACCTCCTTTGCCGCGACCGGACATTCTCGGTTGTCTGAATTATCGTCAAGGTTTAAAAAGGGACAGGTCTCGTACTATGTTAAATCACTGCAGAACAGAAATTGCTTTTCAATCTATACCCTTCAATCTGACCTCTCGGGAAACATTATTTCTTGTGTTTACATAGATTTGTTCTTAGTAAAAGGACAACAAAAGAATATTATAATTTTCTTTCGCCCCACTGTCTATTGTAAGGCATGCAAATCAAAGCAGGGTGTCTCCGAAGCCGAACCAATCAGAAATACATAAATTCTTAAATATCCAATCGGCTTGCGACAGCCTCCTGATAAATCGCGGCCATAAAAATTGCCAAGCTTTCACATAGAGCCTTTAATCTTCTGAACATCAGTTTCACAGTCATGGCCCGAACCAAGCAAACAGCGAGAAAGTCCACCGGAGGAAAAGCGCCTCGTAAACAGCTGGCTACTAAGGCAGCTCGAAAGAGCGCTCCTGCTACTGGTGGCGTGAAAAAACCGCACCGTTACAGGCCAGGAACAGTGGCCCTCAGAGAGATCCGTCGTTATCAGAAGTCCACCGAGTTGCTGATTCGCAAGTTACCGTTTCAGCGTCTTGTTCGAGAAATCGCTCAGGATTTCAAGACCGACTTGCGCTTTCAAAGCTCAGCCGTGCTGGCTCTTCAAGAGGCTAGCGAAGCCTACCTGGTCGGTCTTTTCGAGGACACCAACCTTTGCGCCATTCACGCTAAACGTGTCACCATCATGCCTAAAGATATCCAGTTGGCTCGTAGGATCCGGGGCGAACGTGCATAACAGCTCAGCTCGGTTCTGACAATCTCACAACACAAACGGCTCCTTTAGGAGCCACCACCTGACAATAAAAGTTAATGGCCAATAAACTACTTCTTACCTTGTCTCTACTTGTTTCTTTTTTAGTTACTAGTGAAATGAGACAGACATAATTCTCATACTCTACGCCGTTACAGGTTTTTCGCGATAATACACACAACACAAGTGCTGCACAGGACACAGTAGAGTACTAGTATCTCTAAGCTTACCAAAAAATTAGTGATTGCGCCCAACATCTCCTTATTCGTTCAGTTAATCTCTCTGCCTGTCTTCCTAAGTTGACGTTTACAATCCATCTCATTTTCAAAGAACTTAGCAAACGTCTTAGAGGTTACAGATCTATCGCGATCAGTAGTAACTGATCCCTCTGCGGTCCGCTATAACAACTTAAGAAAAGAGTTGCGCAAGTAACCAACATTAGCTATCGCTGTGGAGACAATAACGAGACATGTCTGCCAAAAGCACCCAGAAGAAAGCTTCTAAACAGCCGGCCGAACACCCTAAGTATGCAGAAATGATCATACAAGCCCTTCACGCCCTGAAAGATCGTAATGGTTCCTCGCGTCAGGCTGTCGACAAGTACGTTAAGAACCATTTCAAAGTGGGAGACAAAGCAAGTCATTTTATTAAAATGGCTCTTAAGAGAGGCGTGGAGAGTGGTCAATTTATCAACACCAAAGGGTCCGGAGCTTCAGGTTCTTTCAAGGTCAACAAAGAAGTACAGAAAGCAAAGGCAACCAAAGACCCGGCGAAGAAGACCAAACCGCCGATCCAGCCAACAAACCAAAAATAAAGAAGGTCGCCGCGAAAGAAAAGACCGCCCGCAAACCAGCCGAGAAAACCAAGAAATCGCCGGGTAAGAAAGTTTCCAGCAGCAAGAAGAAGACACCTCTCGTGCCAAAGAAGACTGCTACAAAGAAGCCGTTGCCTAAGAAAGCGAAAGAAAGCAAAGCCTCGGTTAAAAAAACAGTCAACAAGAAAGTCAGTGGCAAGTAAAACTCGCCCGCTTATTCAACTACCGGCTCCTTTAGGAGCCACCAAATAAAGTAAAGTCATCACCAATATCACCTCTAGTATGTTGACCTTAGGTCACCGTCACCTATAGCACAGTATTTATTTCTCCTTTGCCGAAACTGATTTCGTTTTTGTTGAGCAGAAGGTTACTTGAACCGCGGCTTAGAGACGCCTTAAAAGAGTAAACAAAAGCCACTCCATAAGATCAGATCAGATCAGATCAGATCAGATAAGATAAATACTTTTTTATTCGAAGTGGTCAGTACATGCACCTTAGTCAAGAAACTGGTTATCAGGTATCCGGGTAATGAAAACTACCGTAAACATCAATATTGAATAGTCAGAATCCCTCCCGCTTAACTGATTTGAAGTATTAAAACCCTTACATCCCGGAAAATATATATTTGCAGCCTGGTAAACCGTTCTCTTGTTCTCAAGTGCAGTACCGAAGTGACCTGTTCATGCCTGTAACACTTTTAAGTAACGTTGTTTTACGAATTACGTCAGTTGATTCTCTGGCGTGGTGTAGTGGTCATCGCGCTGGGAAGGAGATCCTGCGGAAACTGTTTGGCTCGGTGCGTGTTGTCACCCAGCAATCGTTTATTTGTTTCTTTTTTTTTTCTTCTTTTCTCCTTGCTTACATAAAAATCATCTTTTAAAACCTTTATCTGTTTTTTGTTGTTGTTGTTGTTGTTGTTTTTTTTTTTATGTAAAAAGTAAAGTTGAACGGGGAAATAGAGGAATGATTTGTTCGTTTTAATGGGAGCAAGTGTGCGAGCGAGCGAGTGTCGGGGTTTATAATGACGATTGAAAACTCTAAGAAACCGTGTTGAGTGTTGATCATTGCTTTTTTTGACATTTGGTGGCTCCTAAAAGAGCCGTTGTTTAGATCTGGTATTGAAGAATGGTTTTCACTTGCTACTAGTGTACTTCGTGACGGCCTTGGTACCCTCACTGACTGCGTGCTTTGCGAGTTCTCCTGGAAGGAGCAGTCTGATGGCTGTCTGAATCTCGCGGGAGCTGATAGTGGACTTCTTGTTGTAGTGGGCTAGACGGGAGGATTCTGTAGCAATGCGCTCGAAGATATCGTTCACGAAAGAGTTCATGATACCCATTGCTTTGCTGGAGATTCCGGTGTCAGGATGTACCTGCTTTAACACTTTGTAGATGTAGATCGCATAACTCTCCTTCCGTTTCGATCGCCGTTTTTTCGTACTGTCGCCCGACGTGGATTTTGCCTTACCGCCGCTCTTCTTCTCTCCTTTTTTAGCTGCAATCGGTTTAGGTGCCATGGTAAAGAAAGATATCTCTGCCTTTTCGAAATCGAGTTTGCTAATTCGGGATATCACAGTTTCTATTTATGTTGCCAAATTCAATAGGATCAATTAATATGCGGATCGCAAGTTCTCGTCGGTGATTGGTGTTTTGTTTTTCTCGGTGTAAACAATGGAGCGTGCCGCCAATCGACACAAAGAGAACAATTGCAAGGCTAGAATTTCTTTTTATGAGCCAATGTTAGACTTTTGATTGGTGCAATCTGATCCACGAAACGCAGTCCGCGCGTGATAAATTATGGCGGCCGAAGTTATGTCTTGGAAAACAGTCTCCTGAAACTTAAACTGAAACTTAATATACGAGTTAGTCGACAAAATGACCGGACGAGGAAAAGGTAAAGCCCAGGGCACCAAGTCAAAGACTCGTTCTTCCAGGGCAGGACTACAATTTCCTGTTGGTCGCATCCATCGCCTTCTTCGTAAAGGCAACTACGCTGAACGCGTCGGAGCCGGTGCTCCCGTGTACTTGGCTGCCGTACTTGAGTATCTGAGTGCTGAGATCCTCGAGTTAGCAGGAAACGCAGCACGCGACAACAAGAAGTCAAGAATCATTCCTCGTCACCTCCAGTTGGCTGTGCGAAATGACGAAGAATTAAACAAACTCCTTGCCGGTGTCACCATCGCTCAAGGCGGTGTTCTTCCCAACATTCAGGCAGTATTACTACCTAAAAAGACAGAGAAGAAACAACACTAAGCGACGGCAACAACCATAAATACAAACGGCTCTTTTAGGAGCCACCAAGTCTAGAATAAAGTCATGACCAATCACGATATAAATTTGTAATCTACCCCCCAAATAGTATTCGCCGTCTCAGTTTGGGATTAATAACTGGATGGATACTTAGCCGCAAATAATTATGTCTCGCGGAAACTTGCTATTTCTACTTGTTTTTGCATGGTTCCATGTTCCTAGTTTTGTTCATAAATGCGTATACCAAAGCATATTTAGCGTTATTTCGGCTATAGCATGTAAGAAAGAAACAACAGCAACCACAACATTGCTTGAAACTGAAACCAGTCTTAGGTCAGTTTAGCTCGGTGTAACATGAATTTAAAGACTGATGTGATTATATCATGAAAGTTGAAATTGCGTTTGCTTTTTATGCAGGTTTCATTCGCGCTGTTTCCAACAGGTTTTTATACGAACTTCGAGGTACATACCAAGCGACAATCGAACAACTTTCTGATCTTTTTAAACGAGTACACAATTCATCGCATTCCTAGCAACCGGGAACAAACATTGCTGCTACTACTGAGCTTGAAATATTGTTTTCTTTGCGTCAAAATTACAAGAGATCGTCGTGATTTCATTCAGTACATAAGCTGACGTAAAATAAACAGACACAGTTATAAACCGTCGTCGGTAACGACACAAACCAGCTTGCTCTCTTAATTCTGCGACAACAACAACGTACAGCAACAGTTTATTCACTAACTAAAGACAAAAGCTTTACAGTATTGTACGCCCCGCAAAGAGCTATGAGGCTAATCTAGACGGGAAAAAATAATTTCCCTTTATAAGTAACGACTGCGCTGCTGTAAAGTCACAAAAAAAGAAAAAACTCGCGTGGACGCACCCAGTAAATAAAGCGCTGAATCGATTTCAGGTGTATGTTGTCTTGTTCATATGTGTATAAACCTTCGGCAATGATCGTAATGAAAACAAATTCTCTTATCACGTATTTGGTCAGAGCTTTTCATACATTTGTTGGCTCCTAAAAGAGCCGTTGGTTTAAGTGTTGATCAGGGATCACAGTGTATTCTAACCCCCAAAACCGTACAGAGTACGTCCTTGTCGTTTCAGAGCGTATACTACGTCCATGGCTGTAACGGTCTTACGCTTGGCGTGCTCGGTGTAGGTCACGGCATCGCGGATAACGTTCTCAAGGAAAACTTTCAGAACACCGCGTGTCTCCTCGTAGATCAGTCCAGAAATTCGCTTTACACCCCCACGGCGAGCGAGACGACGGATCGCTGGCTTGGTAATTCCTTGGATATTATCGCGTAGAATCTTACGATGACGCTTAGCACCACCTTTGCCCAAGCCTTTACCTCCTTTGCCGCGACCGGACATTCTCGGTTGTCTGAATTATCGTCAAGGTTTAAAAAGGGACAGGTCTCGTACTATGTTAAATCACTGCAGAACAGAAATTGCTTTTCAATCTATACCCTTCAATCTGACCTCTCGGGAAACATTATTTCTTGTGTTTACATAGATTTGTTCTTAGTAAAAGGACAACAAAAGAATATTATAATTTTCTTTCGCCCCACTGTCTATTGTAAGGCATGCAAATCAAAGCAGGGTGTCTCCGAAGCCGAACCAATCAGAAATACATAAATTCTTAAATATCCAATCGGCTTGCGACAGCCTCCTGATAAATCGCGGCCATAAAAATTGCCAAGCTTTCACATAGAGCCTTTAATCTTCTGAACATCAGTTTCACAGTCATGGCCCGAACCAAACAAACAGCGAGAAAGTCCACCGGAGGAAAAGCGCCTCGTAAACAGCTGGCTACTAAGGCAGCTCGAAAGAGCGCTCCTGCTACTGGTGGCGTGAAAAAACCGCACCGTTACAGGCCAGGAACAGTGGCCCTCAGAGAGATCCGTCGTTATCAGAAGTCCACCGAGTTGCTGATTCGCAAGTTACCGTTTCAGCGTCTTGTTCGAGAAATCGCTCAGGATTTCAAGACCGACTTGCGCTTTCAAAGCTCAGCCGTGCTGGCTCTTCAAGAGGCTAGCGAAGCCTACCTGGTCGGTCTTTTCGAGGACACCAACCTTTGCGCCATTCACGCTAAACGTGTCACCATCATGCCTAAAGATATCCAGTTGGCTCGTAGGATCCGGGGCGAACGTGCATAACAGCTCAGCTCGGTTCTGACAATCTCACAACACAAACGGCTCCTTTAGGAGCCACCACCTGACAATAAAAGTTAATGGCCAATAAACTACTTCTTACCTTGTCTCTACTTGTTTCTTTTTTAGTTACTAGTGAAATGAGACAGACATAATTCTCATACTCTACGCCGTTACAGGTTTTTCGCGATAATACACACAACACAAGTGCTGCACAGGACACAGTAGAGTACTAGTATCTCTAAGCTTACCAAAAAATTAGTGATTGCGCCCAACATCTCCTTATTCGTTCAGTTAATCTCTCTGCCTGTCTTCCTAAGTTGACGTTTACA
The DNA here is from genome assembly GCA_964035705.1 of Porites rus. Lineage (NCBI taxonomy): Eukaryota > Metazoa > Cnidaria > Anthozoa > Scleractinia > Poritidae > Porites > Porites rus. Next base: position 4,216 of record CAXIVM010003026.1, on the reverse strand, counting down.
ATCCATCTCATTTTCAAAGAACTTAGCAAACGTCTTAGAGGTTACAGATCTATCGCGATCAGTAGTAACTGATCCCTCTGCGGTCCGCTATAACAACTTAAGAAAAGAGTTGCGCAAGTAACCAACATTAGCTATCGCTGTGGAGACAATAACGAGACATGTCTGCCAAAAGCACCCAGAAGAAAGCTTCTAAACAGCCGGCCGAACACCCTAAGTATGCAGAAATGATCATACAAGCCCTTCACACGCCCTGAAAGATCGTAATGGTTCCTCGCGTCAGGCTGTCGACAAGTACGTTAAGAACCATTTCAAAGTGGGAGACAAAGCAAGTCATTTTATTAAAATGGCTCTTAAGAGAGGCGTGGAGAGTGGTCAATTTATCAACACCAAAGGGTCCGGAGCTTCAGGTTCTTTCAAGGTCAACAAAGAAGTACAGAAAGCAAAGGCAACCAAAGACCCGGCGAAGAAGACCAAAACCGCCGATCCAGCCAACAAACCAAAAATAAAGAAGGTCGCCGCGAAAGAAAAGACCGCCCGCAAACCAGCCGAGAAAACCAAGAAATCGCCGGGTAAGAAAGTTTCCAGCAGCAAGAAGAAGACACCTCTCGTGCCAAAGAAGACTGCTACAAAGAAGCCGTTGCCTAAGAAAGCGAAAGAAAGCAAAGCCTCGGTTAAAAAAACAGTCAACAAGAAAGTCAGTGGCAAGTAAAACTCGCCCGCTTATTCAACTACCGGCTCCTTTAGGAGCCACCAAATAAAGTAAAGTCATCACCAATATCACCTCTAGTATGTTGACCTTAGGTCACCGTCACCTATAGCACAGTATTTATTTCTCCTTTGCCGAAACTGATTTCGTTTTTGTTGAGCAGAAGGTTACTTGAACCGCGGCTTAGAGACGCCTTAAAAGAGTAAACAAAAGCCACTCCATAAGATCAGATCAGATCAGATCAGATCAGATAAGATAAATACTTTTTATTCGAAGTGGTCAGTACATGCACCTTAGTCAAGAAACTGGTTATCAGGTATCCGGGTAATGAAAACTACCGTAAACATCAATATTGAATAGTCAGAATCCCTCCCGCTTAACTGATTTGAAGTATTAAAACCCTTACATCCCGGAAAATATATATTTGCAGCCTGGTAAACCGTTCTCTTGTTCTCAAGTGCAGTACCGAAGTGACCTGTTCATGCCTGTAACACTTTTAAGTAACGTTGTTTTACGAATTACGTCAGTTGATTCTCTGGCGTGGTGTAGTGGTCATCGCGCTGGGAAGGAGATCCTGCGGAAACTGTTTGGCTCGGTGCGTGTTGTCACCCAGCAATCGTTTATTTGTTTCTTTTTTTTTTCTTCTTTTCTCCTTGCTTACATAAAAATCATCTTTTAAAACCTTTATCTGTTTTTTGTTGTTGTTGTTGTTGTTGTTTTTTTTTTTATGTAAAAAGTAAAGTTGAACGGGGAAATAGAGGAATGATTTGTTCGTTTTAATGGGAGCAAGTGTGCGAGCGAGCGAGTGTCGGGGTTTATAATGACGATTGAAAACTCTAAGAAACCGTGTTGAGTGTTGATCATTGCTTTTTTTGACATTTGGTGGCTCCTAAAAGAGCCGTTGTTTAGATCTGGTATTGAAGAATGGTTTTCACTTGCTACTAGTGTACTTCGTGACGGCCTTGGTACCCTCACTGACTGCGTGCTTTGCGAGTTCTCCTGGAAGGAGCAGTCTGATGGCTGTCTGAATCTCGCGGGAGCTGATAGTGGACTTCTTGTTGTAGTGGGCTAGACGGGAGGATTCTGTAGCAATGCGCTCGAAGATATCGTTCACGAAAGAGTTCATGATACCCATTGCTTTGCTGGAGATTCCGGTGTCAGGATGTACCTGCTTTAACACTTTGTAGATGTAGATCGCATAACTCTCCTTCCGTTTCGATCGCCGTTTTTTCGTACTGTCGCCCGACGTGGATTTTGCCTTACCGCCGCTCTTCTTCTCTCCTTTTTTAGCTGCAATCGGTTTAGGTGCCATGGTAAAGAAAGATATCTCTGCCTTTTCGAAATCGAGTTTGCTAATTCGGGATATCACAGTTTCTATTTATGTTGCCAAATTCAATAGGATCAATTAATATGCGGATCGCAAGTTCTCGTCGGTGATTGGTGTTTTGTTTTTCTCGGTGTAAACAATGGAGCGTGCCGCCAATCGACACAAAGAGAACAATTGCAAGGCTAGAATTTCTTTTTATGAGCCAATGTTAGACTTTTGATTGGTGCAATCTGATCCACGAAACGCAGTCCGCGCGTGATAAATTATGGCGGCCGAAGTTATGTCTTGGAAAACAGTCTCCTGAAACTTAAACTGAAACTTAATATACGAGTTAGTCGACAAAATGACCGGACGAGGAAAAGGTAAAGCCCAGGGCACCAAGTCAAAGACTCGTTCTTCCAGGGCAGGACTACAATTTCCTGTTGGTCGCATCCATCGCCTTCTTCGTAAAGGCAACTACGCTGAACGCGTCGGAGCCGGTGCTCCCGTGTACTTGGCTGCCGTACTTGAGTATCTGAGTGCTGAGATCCTCGAGTTAGCAGGAAACGCAGCACGCGACAACAAGAAGTCAAGAATCATTCCTCGTCACCTCCAGTTGGCTGTGCGAAATGACGAAGAATTAAACAAACTCCTTGCCGGTGTCACCATCGCTCAAGGCGGTGTTCTTCCCAACATTCAGGCAGTATTACTACCTAAAAAGACAGAGAAGAAACAACACTAAGCGACGGCAACAACCATAAATACAAACGGCTCTTTTAGGAGCCACCAAGTCTAGAATAAAGTCATGACCAATCACGATATAAATTTGTAATCTACCCCCCAAATAGTATTCGCCGTCTCAGTTTGGGATTAATAACTGGATGGATACTTAGCCGCAAATAATTATGTCTCGCGGAAACTTGCTATTTCTACTTGTTTTTGCATGGTTCCATGTTCCTAGTTTTGTTCATAAATGCGTATACCAAAGCATATTTAGCGTTATTTCGGCTATAGCATGTAAGAAAGAAACAACAGCAACCACAACATTGCTTGAAACTGAAACCAGTCTTAGGTCAGTTTAGCTCGGTGTAACATGAATTTAAAGACTGATGTGATTATATCATGAAAGTTGAAATTGCGTTTGCTTTTTATGCAGGTTTCATTCGCGCTGTTTCCAACAGGTTTTTATACGAACTTCGAGGTACATACCAAGCGACAATCGAACAACTTTCTGATCTTTTTAAACGAGTACACAATTCATCGCATTCCTAGCAACCGGGAACAAACATTGCTGCTACTACTGAGCTTGAAATATTGTTTTCTTTGCGTCAAAATTACAAGAGATCGTCGTGATTTCATTCAGTACATAAGCTGTTTACGTAAAATAAACAGACACAGTTATAAACCGTCGTCGGTAACGACACAAACCAGCTTGCTCTCTTAATTCTGCGACAACAACAACGTACAGCAACAGTTTATTCACTAACTAAAGACAAAAGCTTTACAGTATTGTACGCCCCGCAAAGAGCTATGAGGCTAATCTAGACGGGAAAAAATAATTTCCCTTTATAAGTAACGACTGCGCTGCTGTAAAGTCACAAAAAAAGAAAAAACTCGCGTGGACGCACCCAGTAAATAAAGCGCTGAATCGATTTCAGGTGTATGTTGTCTTGTTCATATGTGTATAAACCTTCGGCAATGATCGTAATGAAAACAAATTCTCTTATCACGTATTTGGTCAGAGCTTTTCATACATTTGTTGGCTCCTAAAAGAGCCGTTGGTTTAAGTGTTGATCAGGGATCACAGTGTATTCTAACCCCCAAAACCGTACAGAGTACGTCCTTGTCGTTTCAGAGCGTATACTACGTCCATGGCTGTAACGGTCTTACGCTTGGCGTGCTCGGTGTAGGTCACGGCATCGCGGATAACGTTCTCAAGGAAAACTTTCAGAACACCGCGTGTCTCCTCGTAGATCAGTCCAGAAATTCGCTTTACACCCCCACGGCGAGCGAGACGACGGATCGCTGGCTTGGTAATTCCTTGGATATTATCGCGTAGAATCTTACGATGACGCTTAGCACCACCTTTGCCCAAGCCTTTACCTCCTTTGCCGCGACCGGACATTCTCGGTTGTCTGAATTATCGTCAAGGTTTAAAAAGGGACAGGTCTCGTACTATGTTAAATCACTGCAGAACAGAAATT
>CAXIVM010003025.1:0-32596 GCA_964035705.1 Porites rus | reverse complement strand
CATCCTAGATGGACCGAGCCCAGTGAAGTGTGTGTAGATAACTCCCGGTCATTCGCCACGATGAGATTTGTCGGTGAATCTCAATGTGATTTTCCTGCCATTCCCAGACACTCCCTGGCGCTGGGGCTTCAGTCCGAAGGTATGATTGGACCCTCTAAACCCACCCCAGTCCCACCTTCTTAGGTACGGTACGACTGGAGCCCAAACAGGATTTATGGCTACCGTAAGACTCCTGACACAGAAAGAAAGCCCATGTAGATGCCAGACGTCCCATGGAGCGGTTTGGGATTAAGGTGAATAAAGTTGGCAAGTTCAACAAGTTGGTTTTGGATGGTTTTGATCCATTTGGGACGTCGCGGAATTCATCCCTATCCAACTATCCAGTTCGGAAAAAAAGAGGAACCAGCTCAAACCCTGGGGTGCTGGCTACCACCTGGACGAGCAATCTTGAAACCACACCCGTTTGGCAAGAGCTTCTCACCTGAGGAGGCTCTTAACAAACATGTGTTCGATAAGTTTGCGTCCTCATGGCAACTCAACTTCTCCGAACTCATCCATCCCAACTCATCCACCTGCAAGTACTTGTAGGGTCGGCCATCAGATGAAATCAGCCGCCCTGAGGTGATGATTCTGCTTTCCTTTCTGCTGTTTTTGTCTCGTTTCTCCTTGCCTTTGAAGCTAGTCTTCCTTGCTACAGCCTGTGGCGCTTGTGGCTGCTATGCAACGGCCTTCGTGAAGACCATAGGGGAGATCATCGCAAACACAGCTGGCCATCAAGGAGGCCGCATGGCAAGCACAGGGTTCTGGAGTTCAGTGGACTTATTGGTCTGCTGGTGTAGCTTTGTGGCGCAGATTCCAAGGACCTAGCTGAGTTTTTACGTGTTCACATGCGTTCACCAGGTCAATAGTGAACATCAGCCAAGGATGGTTGCACGATCCACACGTGTATTGCCTGGGAATTGGGGCGCTGTGCATCTTCTTGCTCCAGACTCTTGGACAAGAAGTCATTTTTGTGTAGTGTGCTTGTTTGAAGGCGAAACCTTTTCCAAAGCACTTGGAATCAATAGCTTAAACCGTTTGAAACCGCTTGCACCTCAATGAACAGGATTTGTTCTTTGCTCTCTCTAATGCAATTCAACAAATCAGTCGGACAATGGCAACTTCACTCAGAAGACCCTCACACACACACGACATACACGACACATGGTCTTTCGCCAAGGATTCTGGTAATGCAGACCGCTTTAGGCTGCAGTGACGCAGTGGTCATCACACCCACCTTTTTTGCGATGGGTGTCCTGTTCACGATCTTTCAGGCTGGATGTGTTGCTTTTGGTCATGGATTGTCACAAAGGTTGTCCAAACTCAAAGTTGCCCAAGGATCCACATGCCCTCTAAGCAGGGGTCGTGGGCTTAGGGGGGTCCTTGCCTGCCAAAAAGACAAGTCGGTTAGAAAACTTGTATTCTTTCCGTGAGCTGTCGGTACACTGATCATCTAAGACCTGGCAGCCGCTATCCCACGACCATCCTCGGGTCCCATGTCCTTGGCCGTTTTGACCACGTCGCGACGTGCGTCGAAGGGGCAGAAAGACGCGTCGGGTACACTTTGACTCACTGCGTTTGGGACTGGAACACGGACCAAGGACGGCGATTTTCCTGAATCACGGCGCATTTGGAAGATGCACTTTCATGCCATGTGAGTCCAAGTGGGACCATTTGGAGGTCCAAAGTGGGGAAAGAATCCTGATCCTCTTATAGGAGTGATCTTCCTTGAAAGAACCGGTCATTCCGCGCCAGGGAGAGTTTCGCGCTTTGTCGCTTTGTGGTGAAAGATTGAGCAGCATGAAGTGGTCTCCGTTTGGATGGTGTTTGGCATGCAAAACAAGACCCTTTCGTAACGGGACATGTCAACAACCCAGTGGTTGGAGAGTTCCCTGTTATACTTTTTGATCATACACCTTCTCAAGATCTAGTGTTGAATATGCGGCCATTCCCATGTCGGCCCAACCAGCTATCATCATCCTGAAGGCGGAATCTGAGATACAGATGCAGACAAATGCCTGATCTCAGACGCCTTGTGTTCGGTCTGGCCGTCTTGGGGTCGATTTGGAGCTTGCCATGCTCATGTGGAAGCCCACGGTGTCAAGGTACTGAAGAGGTTAGAAGGCCTTCTATGTCGCAAGTGCACTAAAGTTTCTTTCCACGATGCCCGCACTGAAGTCTAGGGATGTCTATAGGGTGCATTCTGCATTATTCACTTTCCCTCCGACCCAAGCTGCTCGAACCATCTCCACATGTCGTCACAGACATCTCCTAAACAATGGACGGAGCGAACTGGTCGAATTTGTTTTTCTTGGTTTTGCTTGAGCGGCGTGCTTTTTCTCCCGGTAGGAGCAGTTTTCCTAGTTTTGGTGCTGGTTTTCTCGGTGGAGAGGCGCAATTGGCATTTGGCGAGCTGAATCGGCTGAAGGGATCTCAGCATGTGATGCTCTTTGTCTTCGGCGTACTTCTCGTGCCCAGATATCTGAAATTGGGGATGTGGCGGCAGGTGTTGCTCCACTTACGGGGGATAGAAGCTGGAAGCATCGCCCAGGCAGACTGAAAAGTAGACTATACGCAGGTGAAATGATTGAGAGCTTCGCCACACTTTGGAAAGCTATTTTTTGGGGTGCTGCCATACTAGATCATGGGGCCCCTGCTGCGAGAAAAGGAGAACAGACGCATGACAAATACTTGTGGCAGTGATTTCAGCTTCAATAATGGACCAAGAAAAGAGCATTGACGAACCCGACAAACAAATTGGCATCTACGGCGAATCCACAGAGTTTGGCATCGGCCTCCAATAGTCTGTTGAAATTGGAATTCAACGATTCAAATGGATTCCTTCACAACCTCCCACACTGAGTACTGCACACCGTTTTTCAGAGGATGCTTAAGGATTGGTTTCCGCGTGTCGGGCTCCGAAGGTGGCTCAGATGGGCACCACCTGCAACCCCACATGCATACGGAATGTTTGCCATTTACACACGGGGAGATCAACGTGAATCTTTGGAAGACTATTTTTCTCTATACAACCAAGCTGTTTCCAGGTCTCATGTTAATCTTCCATCGTGTACCAGCTTATGGGGGCTTGAAGGGCATCCTGTTTCGAGCCATACCCGCAGGGTGTGCACCATAGTTCTTCGGATACAGATTTCGAGTAAAGGCGCGCCATAAGGGCACGCACCGGCTGCGATGCAAACCGATGAGGTGCTGGTGAGCACATGGGCCCTGCTGAAGTTGCACGAGGAAAAGAAAGAGGAGACCTTGCCATTGGCCACTTGCCTGGGGATTCAGGCCATGTGAGGCAACCTGGTGGAACCCAAACAGTTCAGCGACCTGGTCGGATTTGCTTGACCTCTCCAACTAGTGGGACAAATTCAACAGGTTGACCAATCAACGGTATAGTGGTTCCAGAGATGGCACAATCCCCAAAAGATTGGCCAAATGGACCCCCCCATTTTTTCAGGACATCTTGGGGGAAGCGTGCCCATTTTTCCTCTTGAAACCACTGGATACCGTTCAACTCCGCTCTTGCGGAGCTGCTCAGCTCTTACGGAGCTGATGTGGACGAACAAAACCTGGTGGTTTTGTCGGGCTTTCCTTGGCCGCTGGCAGGTGGGTGGCCAGACCCCGATCGGATAAGAAACGGGCATCTCATACTTTGAGAGGCCAAAGTCGCAATAGACAGCCCAAGGGTGTCGGAGTGTTCGCACGTTTGATGCGGCACAATGGACGCCTTTGACGCCTTGGACGCCTTGGACGCCTTCCGGAGCGGCGTTTCGTTTGGTTTCGTTGGAGCTCAGCTCAGCTCGTTGCCTTGAACGTCAGAGAAGATGGACATCTTAGACCAAGGACGTCCCTCATCTTTCATGATTGTTCATGAGCATTGGAACCATGGGTGTGTATAGATGTTTCATTCGATTCGATTGAACAGAGGCAGACCGACCGGATTCTTTTCCAGGGCCAAGTGAAGCTGTAGTTGCTGTACCGAGGGGTCCTTGCAAGGGGTCCTTGCAATTTGTGAATAAATTTGTTTGTGCTGCTGTGTAAATTGCTGTTCGGAGGCATAAATTCCTTCAGCATGGGTAGCAGGTAGGTGCTAGCTGCTATAGCCATATTCCTTCCATCCCAGTCGGTCTATCCTTTTGCTTCGTTGGTTTCTGGTCGATTTGGCTGGCAAAGCCCAGTGTTGCCACGTTTTTCTCCCAAGACAATGGAGAAAATGATCGAACGCGAGGCGACCGTTTGCCGACGTGTCAGAATGTTTCTGAGGTTGTTGGCATCCTAAGAATCGAGGATCCTCAAAACCAGGGGCTATTCACTCTAGAGGAGGGTCTTTACATCGATGCTTAGGGAGAGTGACCTCCGTTCGCCGCGGTCTCCAAGGCTAACGGCCCCGAGACGGCTGGAGCGACAACTGTGTCTACCACGACACGCACTGCTAAATGAAGACGCGCGCATGAGCTGAGAATGTGAACGTTGGTTTAATGTTGGGTCTGTCCCATAACAGTTGGTAAGCAATCAATTACATTCAATCACCACATCTTAGAAGAAGGCCTTTACTGATCATCATCACCATCATCATCATGATCATCATCCACTGTTACTGGTAATGGGATAGACCCAAGGTTGATGTTTGACCTGTATACTGGATCCTGGTGGATCACAGTGGATGCTTTCGAGCCTTTCAGGTTGCCAGGCTTAGAAAGATTGAGCGAGATCCGAGAGAACAAGATTGCTGAGCAGCTGCGCCCGAGAAAAGGATATCAGCGGAAAACATCCGCGGTTGGGGCATGTCAGTGGACATTGTGAAATGATTGAGTGCGTCAAGAAGCCAGTGCGTCAAGAAAGCTGCAGAGTCAGGGTGGTGGAAGAATAGCCTGCTCATACAGCATGTTGGCAAAACAGTGGTGCATCATTGCGGTTTTTATACGGCAACACATGTATATAAGTGACTATGGAACAACATGTGTGGTCGCAATGGACATGTTGACGGTAAACCACCACATCTCAGGAGCGCCTTGCAAAATGGTCCAGCGTTCTTTGAGTTGTGGAGGAGGAACGTGTTTCAGCCTCAAACCGCCGAAGGGCCAGAAGTTGGGCCCATCAAGGATCGGGCATTGGAATGTATCATACCCACCAAGCTATACCATCCCTGCACCAATTTTGAAGTGGACAACCATGGACAACCCCCTGTTTGTAGAGCAATGGTCTTTCCAGGGGTCAGGACGTCCATTTGCATGATTGTCGCAGGGAGGGTAATATCCGTGCAGCTCTTCCAATTCCAGTACAATCATCATGATTGTCGTTGTCATCATCATCACCATCATCACTGTCACCATCATGCGCTCTTACGAATGTGTGAATGCGTTGGGGGGCCAGGCCAAGCTCATGCAACAAGCCCAGTGTGCAGCGCGCGAGGCAGGGTCAGTCGTCGTGGCGCATGGAGGATAATCGCTGAAGGAGACCAAGCATGGCAGCTGCTGATGAAATGTGTGGAGCGCTGCGTCTTGTCATGTTTTTTGTGCGGTTTCTGTTGGGGGTCCCTCTTTGGAAAAGAACAATTTGGCCGCCTTGCCCGGGTTATATAAGTTTGATTTGTGGCTATGAACAAACATGATGCAGCGTTTCAATTGAAAACACCGCAATTTAATCTATAATAGTTATATATAGTAGAAATAGTGTATTTTAAGTTTTCACTTTGTCTAGGAAGATTCAGTGTTTGATCTATGGTGCGAGATGTGTGCCTTCCTCGTCGGTTGGCCACGCGTGCGCAGGCAGCTGAGAAGGCCACGCCAGAGGCGCTCTTGTACGTCCGAGCCTGGTCACTGTGGTGATTGAATGTGATTGAAGGGGTTGAATCGTAGGTGCTGAGGAGTGAAATCCATCCAACCCCCGCTTAAAGGAAGGGAAACAGGTACATCCTGAAGGGTCTTTGCACTTGACACCACTTGACATTCCCCAAGGAATCCAGCACAAATTCGATGGAACATGGAACGCTGCTCATGGTCATTTTGATTCGGGTTCTGGAGCACACGGCTTGCTACGGGGTTGGGTCAGAACCGATATCGTCAAGACATGTCAAGAGTTTTTTTCGGGCAACTCCAGCTTGTGCCATTGTCTACATTTAAACATACGAAGGCCACATCAAGCGCTCCTGTTACATGCGACCTATTGACTCTCACCTTACTAAGGCTCAACAAAAAGGCTCGAGTTTTTATAGAACACCATAGAAAACATGGCGGCTAGCGGCCGCTCTTCGCCAGCACGGCATCCCGCCTTTGCCATCTCAGGAGCATCAGACCTGGTGGAAGGTGTTCACCTCGACAAAGGCGCGAGGGTGGCCTTCCACGTCTATGCGCCTCGGACGCGCAGTGCAAAGCCACTAAAAGGTGTTTTCTCCATCCGCTTTGAGATGTTTAACAGATTTCGGGAAACAGAGGTGGCAGAGGGTACAGCCTTGTAAGGCCAAAGTTGAAGATTATGGATCAATGTTTATCTCATGTATCCTCATGCTCTCCCTCTCTCCCTTTGTGCCAGTCTTGGGTGATGGCTGGTGTGCTGTCGGTATAGATGAAGACCGTAACAAACAGGGAATGTCCATCGTTGCAGTTTCCGGAGGCCACTGGGGGCAGTTTCCGGGCAGACTTGTACAAAGGTTCGTTATATAACCATAAATTTGAACCTGATGGCTACACAAAACATATCCCAGACACTCCATGGGACTGCCATATATATGCCGATCAGGCCAGGGGTGGTTGACTGCGGGTCGGGGCGGCAGTCCGGACTGGCAGTCCCAAGGGTCGTGTTTGGGTCTCCTAGCTTTAACAACAACGTGATGGAACAAGCGAGACCGGCCATTTGTCGGGCTTTGCCGATCGAAAAGCTACACTTTCCACCCTGGTTCACCCATCTGTGGTGGTGATGTGAACGGTCACCACGTGAATGGACTCGTCGTAAGGCTGGGTTATATAGACCGTATGACGGGGCCATGCGGCAATGCCACACACACACACGTAGCCATGTGTTTTTTCAAGGGAGTGTATTTTCTCTTGTTCTGAGGTGGATGATCGAGGCGCAGATGAACGAAGCGCAGATGAACGAAGAGGGGTCGTGGTTTCAATTGGACCATGGTATTGGAATCTATCTATCTATCTAGCATGCCGTGTGAGCCCATTGGACCTCCGTGTTGATAGACAAAGGCAAGGATTTGGCTCTAAAGCAGGTGTCACTCAGGTTTTAGATTCTAGATATTTACAGTATGCACAACTGGCAGTGGGAGCAAAGTGACTTTGTATGGTACATTTTGTAGAGACCAGAAATCCTGGGATGCAGGCAGGATATGCTGATTTTGTTTTCATATTTCAAGCAAGAGAGAAGATCTAGGGCTCCCGTGAAGCGTGGTAGACTGGTAGACGAAACAAATCAGCACCCTTCTTAGAGGCTCCGGGTTTCTTCGATCGATTGCACCCTGGAAATTCCTGGGATGCAAAGTGGTCGACGTCTTCTTCGACGATGCGTCCGGCACTTTTGGACATGATTCCACCGGTGAGCAACACGGAACATGAGACATTACCCAGACACTCCATGGGACTGCCATATATTGACCCCTCAAGCCACCCCAATGTAGGCATATATGGCATACATTGCATGGAGTGTCTGGGATATAGGTGCTTTGCCGGAGAATGACTGACTACGCGGTTGTATGCCAGCTTGCCACATGACAACACACATGGATCAGGATATACCTTATTTCAAGTGAAAGGGTCCAGTTCTGCAGCTTGTTTCTTTCTTCGCACATGATCTGATGACTTCAGATCGATTCTTGGAAGGGTGACTTCACTGTTCGGTCTACTCCTTCAGTCGACCGCACCCGCCCCGCAGGCGTTGGTGCCTGCAATGTGGAGTTGTGGCCGGTTCCGACTCCGGTGCAAAAAGTGCGGTCCGAACCGCGGCGTCGTGTCCGCCACCGGTCGTGGGGAGGTCTCAGGGACGTCGTTGGTCCTGAAGGAGTCCTGAAGTCGACCCCTGTGTCCGTGGATTTTTTTGAACATGAAACAATTTGGAACATGGAATCCTGGAAGTGGGTCGCTGGTTTTCTGCTCGAAGCAGACCACGTTTGTTGGGCCCGGAGGAAAGCGAAGCGCCGATATTCACCAGTTGCCAGTTGAGTCCAAGAGCCCTCCAACAAATGGGTGTGTGTTCTAATAGGGAGACACCCAACCAATGGATGTTGGTCGATGTTCCTTCTGGGGTCGTTGCCTTAGAGGTCTCCAATTTGACAATTAATTTTATTACACGCCCAAATGAACCATGGCATGGTTCCATGCCCCTCACCAGATCGAAATCGCAGTTAGCAGAACCTCCCTTTTTTATCCTTTTTTGGCCTAGGTCAGCGGCGATCATGGCTATGTGAGCTTCAGGAGCCATTGCCAAGTGCGTGGATTCGTGCCCTTAGAGCAGGCAACCTAAGGTTCTAAGGTTCCAAAGAGTCAATATAGACCTTGAAACCTGTCAAAGTTGGATAGCTCAGAGCTCCGGGCACATTTGTGCATTTACAACCCCCCTCCCCCCAAAAAAAAAACACATCAAACAGCAAGACGAAACCAAACGAAGAAATGAAACGTGCTTTCGCCACTTGACGTCGAAGCCTGTGCTTATAGAAACACAAGCAGGTCTTCACGTCGAATTGGCTTCAGGAGACGGTGCCGTGCCCGTTCTTCCTGTGCTGCATGGAATCACAAGCGTACCATCGTGGAACCATGTGCGTCATCCGTATGGCGGCTATGTGCTTCCTCCATGTGATGTTTGGGGCATTAAGCATGACCACCGTATGTAATATGTATTTGTGCTTGTTTTGTTGCCGTTGGTCGGTTTGCTGGTGAGTGTTCACTGCCTGAAGTCATCCAGATCACAGCTGTGTCTTTGTCCTAGTGGATGATGTGGAAGAGAAGGGGAGTTGTCAAAGGGACCGATTGCTCCAGTGCTAAGTGTTCAAGTGACCGCTGGATTCATCGACCGCAAATCAGATGAGAGTGTTCAAGGCCTTTTTGGGTGGTGTGCCCTTGTTCTCGGGTTCCATCACTCCGCAATACTCCTGGACCGACCTCGACGGAGCCGCATCGTAGTGGGTTTTCGCGCGCCAAGGCGTGTCGTTGGGTTCGGCACGTTGAGAGTTCTCCCGCGCGTTTGCGAGGATGTTCAGTGCCTGGGCGCAAGATCACTTAGAGCTGGATTTGCCCCTGGGATTGGAGGCCGAACATCTCTGAGATCTCTTTAGGAGCGGTGCGTTTGTCAAGATTTTTGGAGGTTCTTTCTCAAGGGGGAGACAGGTTGGAAGTGATTTCTGTGTGGAAATTAGTCTGAACAGCATATGGCCAAAATGTGTGTGACATTTGGAAGCAACAAAACTTGGATTTGCACCTCCTTTTTTTATCATTTGTCCAGATCCTCCAGGTGTCCGGGTAGAATCCTTGCCCAAAGCGCCAATCTGCCAGTCGAGCGATGCGAGTAGTCGACCCTGCCGCTTCCGCGTAGGCAGGAAGCACAGAGATGGGAGGGAAGATGAGGGAAGCATGGCGCCAGGATTGGAGTGTGGAACCAGGAGGTTTTATATATGTTCCTTTGGAGCTGGGGGTTTGGGCGTTGTTTCCTTTGTAAGTCATGTCCATGTTTGATGAGGAAACAGGAGCTCAAACAGGGGACCACTGACCCCTAAGTGATTGTTCTTTACATTAGATGGAGGGCAGGATTCTCTGGAATGGCCACAAAAGGTGGTTAATTAGCGCGGAGGAAAACACTTGTTCAGTGTAGTGGGGAGGGGTTTCTTTTCTCGAATGGAGATGAAAGGAGATTCTGAGATTTGTATTTGGCGGGGTATGAGAATAGTCCTGATATATTACAAAATAATGGCTGTATATATATATATATATATATAAGTGCGTGATGGCTTCATGGGGATACCCTTCACAGGACAGGTTCATTTTTTGGCAAGTGCTGGTAGTTCTTCTCGTACTGAAGGATTTCACGCAGGAATTTGATTGGAACATTCACTTTGGATTGGAATCAGCAAAGCCAAGGACTCAATGACGACACGTAGTCTTCAGCGGGCTGCGAAAAGTCAAAATGGAACACAGGCAAGGCTCAATTTCCAAGCGTCATATATCAATAGGGTCAGAGTAGGAGCCAAATCAGACATCAACTAAGACTCAACTTACATACCGGTCCAGGACCGGCTGCCCTATTTCACTTCGACCGGTCGCGCCCGACCCACGGTGGGGGGGACTGGGGCCCCGGCAACCGGGTTGTTGAGTGTGTGCTGCCGTGTTGGTCCTGGGTTTGTCAGGTATTTTGTGTGTGTGTGTGTGTGTGCGTGTGCGTGTGTTGTCGTGATGTCATTTAGCTTAGTGATGCCACACAAGGTGTGTCATTGAGAGTTGTTTGTTGTCGTGTATGTTCTTGTGTAGTGTCAAGTGTTGTGGTCATGCTTGGCTGTTGTTGTTATGTGTGTGTCAGGCCAGTGGCTTTGTTATTGTGTGTGTGTGTGTTGAGTTTTCTCGTTTTGGTGCTGTCATGATGTCATGATGATTCATGACGTGTCAACGTATTGCTGTTTGCATCCGGCCATTGGCGGGACACATTTTTCGGACACGGTGTTTGGTATGTCATTGTGCGGTGTTTGTCATTTGACTGGGCCAGACACTGATTGATGCCCTGCAGCTGAGGTCACAATGTTCTTTCTAATCCTGCCGGTTGGGGAAAGACAGCCCGCATCATTGGAAAAAGAAAACATTCTGGGAATTGATCAATGTTGTATGGCTTTTTCTTGCTTGGAGATACTAAATAGGGGGGTCAGGCCACCAAGTCCACCCAGGTCTGTGGACTTATAAGCTTGGTTTCTGGCGAAGTAAGATACTAAATAGCTTCATTGATGCATTGGGTTAGGTGGGCCACGGCAGGCCACGGCCGATGTTGCGCAGTGTTGGAGCTAGTTAAGCCAAGCTCCATGTCATGCGTCCGACGCAGCGGCGCCCCCCGGAAGCTCAAAAGATCATTCAGTTCTCTTCCTGGCTCTTCGTTTCTGCTTTTCTTCGGACACTCATATGTCATATGGTGTGAACTGTGGAAGGCCTGTATTTCAATCGCTGCGAGGAAGCTCGTTTGCAGGTCGCTGGCTGCCACTTCCGAATGCCAGTGGTTTGTGGGGTGAGGCGGCCGGTCCTTAATCCAATCCTTAATTTGATTGTTTGGGTCATGCCCCGTCGGCTGGTCAGCTGTCTAGGTGATTCCCTCATTTCGTTGGCAGCACCATAATGGAGCCAAAAGGAACCGATTCGCATGTTGCTGTATTTGTTCGTCATACTGATTGTAATTTCTGTACATTGAAGGTACGGTTGGAAGGGGTTACGCTTTGTCCATCCAGCACCAAAGAATGTCTCCCCAATTATTCTGTCATTGCACCAAATGAATTGGGTCTCAACGGTGCCTCTAGACTGTGCAAATAGTGCTGTTGTGCTGCACATTCACAAGGCATACATTCTGCTCCTTTCATATCGGACGATTTGGTTGCCAGCACATGACAAAATGCTTATTACAAGACATTTGCATACTCACAAAGTTCGCACAGTTCGCGCTATCCCAGCGAAGATCACGATCGGAGATATCGAGTTGCTGTTGCTGAGCGTGTGCTTTAGGTCAGCCTGTTGCTTCTGGTCTCCTGGGTGGTTTGGTGTGAGATCCTGTGTTTTTTGCGGCGCTGTGGCGCCCAGCAGCTGTTTGCCGCCAGCATGTTCACAGCGCGTTGCGCGTAGCATCGCCAGTAGAGCCAGTGGCGCCATAGAAGCAATGAGTGAGCTGCCTTCGAGGGGCTCAAGCTCAGAAGCAATCTGAGCACTCTGAACTTACTGCCAAATCACTGTTGCAACGCCGTGTCTCAAAGCACAAGTTGTGCTGTGTGAAAGGAATGCAGGGTGGCTTTTGGGTATTCCATCCTTCTAAACAGAACGTGAACCGCCCAAAAGCTTGTATTTATCTTAGTTATGTTGATGTTGCTATCATGGTGTCTCGCCGCTATCTATCTTATGCTTGCCTTTTTGGGATGTCATTGTTAAGCGTTTTGCTCGGCAACTCCAGCAGGTGGCGAGGGCGCTCGTTGCGGATGTCAAGAGTTCCAGCCTTCGGGCACCTTGCAGGGAACAGTTGTGGAGTTGCAGGTTGGGGTGGTCGCTGGAAGGTCGGGGTGTGTGGAGTTGTAGGTTGCTTCGAGCATGCGCTGGCCCAACATCCGTTCACCAGTCTCCCAAGAATCACACCTGCGCATGTACTTTCCTTTTTTCCTTTTTAAACCTTAGGCTCCAGGTTTGTAGCGGCTCCCTCACTGGAACAAATTCAAGGGTTTGCGTGCCCGTGGTGCAACATCACGCATGGGTATCCACCCTTGTTAACCGCAGCGGCATTTGTGTGTCAGCTGCATGTCATTGCACGAAAGAGCCGCACCATCATGTTTTCCCCTTTTTGTTTTGATGAGTTACGGTCAAGATGCTCAAGGAACATCATCAAACAATTGTTTATGCCCGGCGGCACGTTCATCCCTTTCCACATTCTGGGTTGTCCTGGGATATGGAACCACATGGAACCATGTTTTGGCAAATGCGATCACACGAACCCCTGGTCCTGTTCTTGTTTTCAATGAGCCTTCCTTCGCACCAAGATTGGCCAGGTCATCGGTGATGGCAGAATGTGTTTTGCAGGAAACTTGTGTGTTCCGTGACAGGTCAAGTGCGGTCGAACATTGTCGTGCTGCGTGCCGTAGAATGAAGCCAGTGCACTTTGTTTGGGAGTATTTCGGGGGCATGTTCTTTTTCATTGGCAGTGTCCTTTTTGCTGCTTGTGACTTCGGCTATGCTGCTCAGGTTGACTGCCTTTGTCTCATTTTCTTGCAAGGTTATCATACCCCAGACGCTCCATGTATGAAATATGCTGATCAGTTGGGGTGGTGCCAGAGGGGCCTGTGTGGGGCGGCAGTCCTATTCCAGTCCTCATCGGTCGTGTTTGGGTACTCCATCATTCCCTGGGACCCCCCTCCGCAGCACTGTCCTCGCTGTCCTTTCGTTTGACCCAGGCGACGCTTCAGGAGTTGCACAGTTGTGTGTTTGGGCGCCAGAGCACGTGACGTGTGGGAGCGGATGTGAGAGGATGAGGACCCTCAGTTTTGCCATGTGAGGGCCTTCAGATTTCATGTACAATGTACTTCAGTTCATTCTGCCATCACCACCTCTTCCACTTCATCCTCCGCCTCCGCCTCCAGCCAGCCTTTCAGGTTTGTGCCGGTTTGGGCTATTACTCTGACAAATTAGTTCTTGGATTTCCGACGAAACTGGACATTTGGAGGGAGTTGCCTTTCTAGGCTACATGTGCCAGACACGTCATGACACGTCACTTTGAAGGGGATCTCTACCAGTCTACGTGCCCCCCTGCACCATGGCCCAACTCCCAGCTATGACACGTTCGATCCTTCCAAAACGTCCTAATTATACATATGATCCTATGTGTATATTATGTACGACGCCTTTTTTGTGAACCCAACCCTCCCTCCACCTCCTTGCTTACGCACGCAGAAGCGCGCGGTCGACTGCTTGAACCCGCTGCCGCGGGTCTGTGCCGCGTGCTTCGGCGCATCGGATGAAGCGACGAGGTCTGTGGCCATAAGATTTCGATGCATCGCTCTGACCTGGCCATGCGCACCATGACGGCCTTCCTGGAGGCCAAAGATGCGACCGACCGCCCTGCGGTCCAACTACCCAGTGTTTGAGGGCGAAAACGGGTTCAAATGCCGTAGGAACAGTGCGGTGTGGTGGAGGACAGACTCAGCAATTAAGGAACTAAGGGTTCAAGAGACCTATGGTACACATTGGTGTCGTAAATTTCCGTCCTTTGCAAACACAGATTGGCAAGTTTTTGAACTAATAGGCTAGGGTGTTCTTTTCAGTTGCCCTGAAATGCGATTGTTCGGCAGTACCTGGCCTTGATAGCATCCTAATTATTTGTTTGAACAGCTTGGTCAAAACATGTGCCCATGTGCGGCCTTCCGCGATGGCCAAGGATGTCTTTAGACATGACATACAAGATTTGCACAGAGAGTGTGCAAAATGTACATGCCATGCGCTATACATCACCTGGATTCTCCTGGTGGAGTTGCTACCGTTCTTAGCAGCAAACGAGTGGCACATTCACTGGCATGCTTGATGTTCAAGAAGCCCATTGAGAGAACGGCAATTTCAGTATTTCATTAATCTTTCTCAAGTGTGGTCATTCTCAGCTGTACCCCGCTTTCAGTGCTTCGCAGATGAGGACCTTTAGTATCCTTTAGTAAGCAAGAGAGAAGCAAAAGCCTTGAAACGAAATACGAGATTCGGTGGGTTGCACGTTCGCAAAACCCCTCCGACCCTCGACCTGTGAAGTTCTCTTCAAGCAAAACCCCCCCACCGGTGAAGTTCACGTCGAATCTCGTGAGCGGATGGTGTGATCCTCGATCTTGTGGGCGGATGGTGTGATGGGGGCGATCTGTGCGAGGATGTGGCTCCAGCACATTGGGTGGATGGCGCTGAAGGGCTGGTGCAGGCGTGGGCGGGACGCGGAGCCCGGCGATCTGTGCAGATCGGTCCAAATCGGGTGTGAAAAGCATTGATTAGGAGATAACCAATGCAGACTCTTGAGGACCATAAACCCCCCAAGCCTGAAGATGATGTTCAATCCAAATGGGTGTCTCTGGGTTGAACGGGATCTTTCAAAGGTCGCTTGCTCAAGCGCTACGCATGGTGCCGCTGTCCCCAAATGCGCTTGTGGCAGGGGGTGGATGGTCTACGGACGGAGTGGACCTTAGGGATCCTCGGCCCAGATTCGAGTCCATATGGAAAAGGAATGCACTCAAGCCAACTGGGCTTGGTGAAATCATGGTGAGCAATTTGATGAGATTAATCCGGTCCACCTAATAAAAAACTCGGCCCCCCCCTAATAAGGAAACCTCGGTCGCATTTCTTTTAATAGGGGGTCCCTGAAATCGGGGTGTCCAAAATAGGTCACCTGAGAAGAGCTTCAAAACCAAAAAGTAAATCAGCAAAATTTTGTATAAAATCTTTTAACTCGTATCAAAATGCAAAGAAGCTCCAGATCCAAGGGTCTTCCTTTTCCCCTACAAAAACCTTCATTAGAATAGTGATTCTTCAGTAGACTAACAGCTAAAGCTTTCGAAAGGTGATGTCGCTGTGCCATGCGGTGTTGCATGACCTCGGTGGCAAGTGCGTTTGCGTGAGTCCGTGCCATTGGGGGAAGGAAAGCCTGCTGGTGTAAGCGCGGCGTGTCATGGTGGATAGACAGGACGGACAGAGGTGGGCAGTTACGGTTGTTTTTGGAACCTAATTTTAAAAAAAACTCCTCCAAAGTCGGCAATGTTGGTAGTTCAGTAGCGGCTTGAAAGGGCGGTAATTTAAAAACAAATATAAACCGTACTTAGGGGTTTCCGACATGACTTTTTTAATAGGGGTCCGTTTTTTAATAGGTACTCGGGATTATTTGATTTGCGTTTGAGCAACTCAACAACACTGACTTTCAACTGGCACTCCACCGCATTCGCTGATGGTGTGAGAAATGATGAATGTGGTGTTGGACCAATGCACAATGTAGCCTCCTGGGTAGCCTATGAGCCGCTTTGTAGTAAAATGCTTCCGGAAAGGATCCGACCAGTGTATAATGAGGTCGGAGCACTAACGGACGAAGCGGTTGCAGTCCGAGAAGCGTTTCAGAACCTGGAAGTACAAAGCAGAGGCATCATGATCGTGGAAGGCCAATCGCATTCGGTCTTCACGGAGATGGCCAAGTTTGAAGCCACCATCCTTCCAAGGCACTTCGATCTTAGCATTTTCTCATGGTCCGAGTGTGGGTGTGTGGAACAATCCATTGCTGCTGGTGCCCTTCGTGACTCAGAACATAGTTCGTGCAACTGGAGGCAGCAACTCCAAGGGCTATCTGAGCTCTGGTACTGACATCGGTCTAGGAGAAGACTTCCTATACTACGATGGATCGACTTCCCGACGTGGCTATATGCCGCGTGGGAATGACCCGGATCGGAGTCGCCGCTTGTCCAAACGGGCAATTCTCCTACACGGATCGTTGGTGGAGGGGGCTGATCTGTTGTATGGCATCAAACCAATGAATTCAAGGGTGAGTCGGCTTTTCTGAGAGAAGAAAGGTGATTCGGTGCTATACAATTTTGGCTACATGGATTCTACCAGACAGGAGGAACAAAGATTCGTGGAGTTGAACCAACCACCTGCGGTGGTCACAATTGGTTCAAAACGGAAATTGGCAGCTTGCGACAAGGGTGATGGCAAGCAAGGAGCTGTTCCCAAGGTTGACGCTAAGGCGAAAGCTGGACCTCCTGGAGGCTCAATTCCGGGCGTTGAGGATCAGTTGTTGACTGTCGACAAAGTTGGCGACTTGCCTGAACAAGCGGGCGCCGCTAAAGATAGAGAAGAGGTGATTGATCCTCGGGATGCATAGGGGGCACTTGACCATCCGGGTACAAGAAGGGATCCAGATCTTGGGCATGCTCCGCTACATGTTTGGGCTACCTGTTAATGCGTGTGTGAAATGGAAACCACGAGGTGATACTCAAGTTGAATTGCCTCTGTTCGCTGTTGATGACATGCCGGCCTCAGGAATGAATCTGCAAGATGTGTGGCTCGGCCCACTCGTACTTGATGAAAGTCGATTTTATCGTGCGGTGCAGCCGGTAGTGGTCGTCCTGACACCGTTAGGGACCTTTTTGCTTGCACGTCAATCAGCAGGTACAATCGAGCCAGTCCTCATGCATCTTGGGATGCATATTCAGGGTAGGCTGCGTGCACATAACCATCTTGGACATGAGCTTGAGCCTGACTTAGAGACGCCAGACATGCTGTTCGTGGACGCGCACGTACTATGTGACTCACCAGACACTGATGCCTATCTCCAGCAGTACTGGATTCCAGCTCTGGAAGAACTTTGTATGTCAACACGAGTCAACACTGCTCTTAAGATGCTCCACCTCTACACGCAGCTGGGTATCACAGATGATCTTAAGTCATTAGGATGGAAAGTTGTGCTTGATATTCAGACTCCAGCAGAGAATGCAGATCCGCACCAAGCCATGTTGTCCATCCGTCAAATCCCAACAGCAGTGTCAACAACCATCCAAGACATGATTAGCCTCTTAGCAACACGCCTCATGTACGCCACGCTCCAAAAACAGTTTGGAGCAAATACCACGGGATTATGGGTCAAGGTGAAGCTTTGGTCGAGTTTCTTGTGGTCGGGTTTCGTCCCTCAGGATTGCAAAGCAGATGCTGTCGCTGTCGCATGGGAACAGGCGAGCCGGCATTTTGGTCGAAATGATACGCTTCGTACCATCGTTTCCGGTGCACGTGTCAACCCCGACTGGTTGCTAGTCTCGTACATTGACATTGAGCAGACTGAGAAGCGCCCAACCCACATCCACCGAGTGCAGAGTCTAGAAGGGGGTGGGATATGACCCCACTGAAACCAAACAATTCACTAACAGCTTGTATCAAGAAGCAGGTGCAGCCCGCGTGAGACAATTGGTGAACGTTGCTGATAGTGACATCTTTGCTCAACAGTGCGCCATCATTGCACGCCAGACAAGGATTCAGCTGCCAACACGACACGACCTTGATCAGGGTCGGAGTAAACGAGTTCGAGCCGCTTGGAACCATCAATATGCTAAAACCTCACCAGTGCAGGCCAGCTCGTTATCCATTGAACCAGGCACGTTCTTGACACAAGCTGGTGAAGAATTAAAGATGCTTGACCCACCAATACCAACCAGTTCAGGTGTAGTGTTTATTGATGCAGACGAAGTCCTGTCATTCGTTCATTCCATTGGCCACAAGCCTAAACACCTCATGATGGTAGTGCCGGGTCATGTTTGCCCTTTAGGAACAGATCAACGCAAAAAGCTTCACCTGCCTGTTCGAATGGAAGATCAATCCAAAGCAGTAATACGTGCGTGTTGCCATTCACTTGGGTCAGAAGAGATTAAATCGAGGACCTCCGGAGGGGACAATGCGGCAGTTAGCACGCAAGAGCCCTGCCGACCAAGACGAAATGCATGATTAACAGTGACTCGCAGACCTCTGTCGGACTCCACCTGTTGGGGCCTATCGTACTCATGCATACCGAAGTCACAGTCAGATGCATTAATCTTTCGGTCCAGTGCCATGCAGATGCCACCGTCCAAATGTTCGCATGTTCGCCGCAGGGTTCAGAAGCTTAGAGGCGGGTTGGTGATTGAAGGCGCATCGTGTCCAGTTAGCCTGCTAATATCCCGCCATGCTGATGATACTGCCAATACGAACCATGCTGCAAATTCATATGCATTGAGGTCTGAACGCCTCACCTACACCAAACACCAGTTGAGCTTTGAAAACAAGATGCGGTTCAGAAGGGGGCGGGACCTGTCCTTGGGTCGTATGCATGCTAGTAATTCATATGTTCAGATCCGCCTCTGGCATACCTCGTTAATACTTACCATATCTTGGCCACATGTTGATTGGAACCCGTATGCAGGTCGACGTATTGGGGAAGCACAAAATCCTGGACCTGGAAATCAAACCCACAATTTTACTTGTGCCATTCTTAATCCAACCGTGCTTACGGAGCGACAAGCGGACATACTCGCACTTAATGCAGATGCCATTTCATTGGTAGAAACATCAGCCACATCCACAATTCAAAACGAATTTTCCCAGTGGCACCACAAAAGAGCTCAGTTAATGCCCTTTCGAATCAAGTTTCTAGACGGGGAGAAGCATTAGGAACAGCTTCATTACATCGTACACCACATCGGGCCTCCCGTAATGACTTCCCTACATGGCTCCAGGACACCTTGCGGGTTAGCCAACGAGTCATTCTTTTGGGGCACATCGAAGTTTTACTTTTTTCTGCATATTTCTATGCCAGTCGCGCCATAGAAGTCAAGAATAAAAGTGATCTGTTACTTGCAGAGTTGTACCAACATTGTGCCTCTAGTAACATGCCTTTCTTGATAGCTGCAGATTTTAACAATCCAGTCATTGATTTCCCTGCCTTTCGGGCATTTAGATCAATCCGCTGTCAAGAGGCTTTTGATTTGGCACGTCACAAATTTGCAAAGGATTTACCACCAACTTGCCGAAGTACAACACGCAATGATTCTTTCGTGATACACGAGGCCTTGGTCCCATGGGTTAGTAATATGTGGGTAGGGCCAGAACATGTCTTTCCGGATCATAGACCACTTTATGTCCAATTCCAACTCCCGGGAACACAGAGGCTATCGCAGAATTGGGATATGCCCTGCAGTTGGTGATATCACACTTGATCCACAACTCTTTGAACATTTTTACATCACCTCGAAGTATCGCAAACCGCAGTTTGAGACAATGCATACTGAAGCAGATATCAATGCCGCATTTCATTCTTGGTCCAAGGGGGTGGAAGACGCAGTCAAGAAGACAGTCGCAGCACAACACGATCACGATCCCCTACACTGTCCACAACCAGTCCTACCAAAGAAATTTTTTGGGCGATGTGCACCGACAAAATTTGTCACGCACACTTTTCCCAAGACTGCACGTGAAGACCCCACACACGCCTACAACCCTCCTGTTGAAGCTACAACATGCAAAGCAAGGTTAAAGACCAGGCAGGTACGCCGCATAGCACCACTTCTCAGACAGATTAAGCTCACAATAGACACCAGCAACAACAACAATATAACCACCAGATTGAGCAAGAATGGCGTGCCATCCGTGTCGCACAAGGCTATGGTCACTCATGGCCTACATGGCTATTGAGCTTCGAATTCGTTCCATTTGTCCCGTCCACAGTCCCTGATTTGGATTGGCTTGAATTGGCCTTACAAGTCACTCGCTTTGATTCCGATGCATATGCTCGTCAAGAACAAATTCTTCGTCGTAACCATCGTAAACACTCGATTCAATTTGCCAAAGCACACACTAACAACGCAGCAGCCTATAGATTCATCAAACATAAAGAGCAAAGGTTTTTGCAGGATGTGCCGGAGACATGCACTAGCCAGTACACCCTGTGCCGATCTCACAAAGATCAGCCAGTGATACAACTTAATAAACAACTTACCATACCTGCAGGAGCCGCCATTCGCATTGGTGACACAACAGCAACCATTGTCTCACACTGCCATGATAGACTTAAACTCACAAACGTGCAAGGTCTTTTGCCAACCTGTGCGACAGTCAGTTATACGACACATGCATACCATATCGATAAAATGTCCCAAATTTTCCAGCAATCCTGGGCTCCTTTTTGGCAACGAGACTTGCCGGCCGAACAGAAATCAGATGATGCCTGGACTGACCTCTTTAGTGAACTCCAGGCCAGTCCCAAGACAGCCGCCACTGTTGGTTGTACTCGATGATCCTCAAGTCCTTTGGACTACTATTAAACGTATGAAGACGCAAAAGGCCATTGGGGTGGATGGCTGGTATTCTGAAGAACTTCACAAACTTACGTGGACCATGGTGGTAGATCTGACTAATCTCCTGAAAGCTATGTGGTCGCACGGTCTTACAAATCAACAGATGCAGGCACGTACATTACTGTTCGCCAAGTGTGAAAAATCACAGAATATGCCACATGGACGGCCAATAACCATTCTTGGCTATCTTGTAAGACTAACTTCTAAGCTCGTTGCAGACCAAATTTTGCATCAATGGGCCAATACCTGGCCCCCAGAGCTAAGTGGCGGTTTGCCACAGCGTTCAACACGTGATCTCAGTCTCCAACAACTTTTCATGCCAAAGCCAACCGCACAGCCTGGGGTGGTTGGACTATGGACCTGGTTAAGGCATTCAACCTTATTCCACGGCGAGTGATTCAATTCCTCCTCCAGATGCTTGGGGTACCCAGGACCGCCATCAATTGTTGGTTCAGTTCTCTCACACGCTTGACCAGATCCCTGCAGAATGGGAAAGACCTAGGGCCCCCAATGACTTCCACCACGGGTTTACCGGAAGGTGACTCTCTCTCCGTGGTGGGGATGCTAGCACTCAGCTTTGTCTTTCATCATAAACTACGTACCCCGCAGCTCCGACCATATGCATACGCTGACAACTGGTCATTTATGACCACTTAAGAACGAGCTGCCTTTCATGCCATGAAGATTTTACTAAATTTGGTAAAGGACCTCCGTATGGTAATTGACTTCAGTAAATCTTGGGCATGGGCCACATCCAAGCAATTTAAGGAATTCTGGGTGCAGGCTTCCGCCCTCCTCATGCAGCCATCTTTTACGTTCCAAATTAAAAATAATGTCCATGATCTTGGATGTATGATTCACTACTCCAATACAATGGTCTTAGGACCTGTACGAGATAAGATGGATAATGCTGGGGCAAAATGCAATCGATTACGAAAACTCAACCTCGACCTCGATGAAAGAGCAGAGAAAAACGGTACATTCGGGCAAGTAATAGGAGACAAGCATTTTAAAGCCTTAAGCCGAGCAGCGGCTAACGTTCTCGTGGGAGACCATAAACATGCCAGTAGCTTTGTTGCCCTCCATTACCTGTCCCGTCGAATACAAGACCCACTACTCTATGTCATTACAGATCTCTTGACCACATTGCGCAGATTTTTTGTCTATCACGCTGAGAGAGCAGAATTATTTGTTCAAGAAGTCTGTGCATTCCAGAGTCAAGTTAAAGGACCAGCTACGGCGTTAGCCTCATATCTTAAAAAACTTGGATGGGAGATGACACCCAAGGCCACAGTCCTAGGGCCAGGTGGCCTTCGTCTCAACGTAAAAACAAACTCTAATAAACAGATTAAACAGCAACTGCACATCGCATGGGGCAAGCCAATGCCGGCATAGCCCAATGGTCCGCCACGCAAACACCCGAATGTCCCAGGTGTGACATGCTCGATACACACTCGCATCAGTACTTAGAATGCCCAGCCTTCCAGCAGGTTCGAGACAAACACCCAGAAGCAATAATACAGCTCTTGCAAGATAACAAACGCCTGTGTTTTTTCCCATTACCTGTTCAAGCCATGCACCTACGTACTCATACATCCTTCCAGGATGCACTCGCACACCTCCATGATGACGTGATACTATACACAGATGGATCGTGTGACAACCCCAAAGACCCCTACGCCTCCCGAGCAGCATGGGCCGTTGTCATACGCCAGACAGGTGATGAACATTTTCAGACACAAACATTCAAAGTGGTTGCAACTGGCCACTGCACAGGACTCCAGACGATAAACAGGGCAGAACTCCAGGCCTTCGTTGTTGCAGTTGAATCAGTTGCAGCGACACCGTCTACAGCACGTATTGGTTTTTGTACAGATTCACAATATGTCGCAAATCTCGTGACAGCTATTGAACACAAGTATATTGATAGACAACCACATAAACAATCTCATTGGGATATGATTCAGAGACTCATGCACTGCCCGTTTCTATGTCATTAAGATTAAATCCCACAGACAGCCACAAGATGCACATTCCCTTACTGACTGCCACAACATTTGGGGTAACCATTTTGCAGATCAAGCAGCGGTCAGTGCACGTAAAACCGATCTTGTGGCCTTTGACCAATTGTGCTCCCAGGTCCAAGATCATTATAAATTCCGCAACTTTGGCAGTATATGTTAGATGTAGCCTATTTTTGTACGCTTAAAGAAGAAGATAAAATTAAGGAGCACAAAGACATGCCAATGGGCCTTTTTCGTATGAATGAAGATTCAGCGACGATAGGAACAAGTACAGGTAGCCAGTCTG
Organism: Porites rus; assembly: GCA_964035705.1. Classification (NCBI taxonomy): domain Eukaryota; kingdom Metazoa; phylum Cnidaria; class Anthozoa; order Scleractinia; family Poritidae; genus Porites; species Porites rus. Next base: position 9,696 of record CAXIVM010003025.1, on the reverse strand, counting down.
CCTTACAGTCCAGACTCCGAAAAAACGCACAATGGCTAATTTCTACAGAGGCTCATCCTTTGCCCCCTGAACCACATCAGACAGTCTTTTGGGCTTGCACCTGGGGCATCAATATGGCACGATTAGTTTGGCAGTTCCTTACTACTCTTAAATGGCCACCAGAAGCCACTAGTCCTGATCGCACCGATGTTGGTATCTCCTGGGTAGAACTCGCCATTTCGTTCATGCTATGGTCAGGCCAAACGTTGCCGGTTAAAATTCGTATAGACAAAGGATGGAGAGCGTACCCCTTGGATGACCCAAAAGTCCAACTGCAACCACCAGCTCAGCGCTCCCTTCGTAACCTTGCGGAAAGCTTCCGGTGGGTTGTCAAGCACATTCACACATTTTCGCAAACGAAATTCATCCCAACCTACAAAAAACAAGGCTCCCGCAGCCTTGTTGCTCTAGGATTCTCTACCGATCATGAAGGTGGTCTCGCATGTAGGCCAGAATTACCTAATGGTGACCTCACATACAAATATATCCAAGATTTGCTCCTCACCATGCCTGGTGATCCACCATATCATGCAAACATTCCAATTCTCCCTCTACAAAACTATACACAAATGAAGAAATGGCCCAACTGGTCTGAGGCAGACCCGGACAAACAGCAAAAAATTCAGATACGTATCCGTAATGCATTAAGAACCAAGAAATCTTTTGATACTTTCTCCCATCCGGATACAACAGACCTCCAAATTTGCTGCAGATTTTGCTTTGAAACTCTTCCAGAGAGTTTAGCCTAATTCAGATGAGAAACATGTACTGTCTTGCCGCCATGCCTATTTCGCTTGTGCCACAATGCCCCTTCGTCGTAGTGTACATATGGCAGCATTTCATGTTTCATGACCGTTTCACATGACCACCTTTACCCGCTCCACCTGTGAGCAAGGGGAGGTGTGGGAGCGTGCCCGCAAGTCCGTGCATCCAAATGGGTGTGTTTATGAATCAGTCTAATTACATGAGATTTGGTCAAATCTGATCCTTTCCGGTCGTTGTTCATCGTTTTTCCCACCGCTAGCAGCTACGGATTTGGGGCAAGGTCTTACTTTCTTTTTTGAGTCATGTATTATTTGGGATTCTGGATTGCACTCAGATACTGCGACATAGACATTATAACATCATAGAACCCAGACGAAGCCCACTTGATGTCCAAAATGTTGGTTTCGGTGTGTCCAATGTTGGTTGATTATGCCATGGCTGTGCTCACTTGAACATGAAATCATTCCATCAGCATCGTTGGGATTTGCCGTGTTTTTTCGCTGCACTGGTCGAGGTTGCAGACCCCGCTGTCCTGTCAAGACTGCAGGCGTCTCGACCGGGTAAGCATGTGGACCGCTGCATGTCTTCTGGATCGGAGGGTCTCCTGGATCGGAGGCTCGAAATGACTCGAAACCATCGAAACAGACATGAGACGGATGGACAGTAGCGACCTGGTTCTTCTCCAGCTTGGTGAGTCATCAGGTCGGGTCCCACCCTGAAAACAGTCAAAAGACACGGGAAAACCCATGGGAAAACCAGAGTCCACCAGGGTTCCGGTGCCAAAGAGCGGACCAGGTCTCTGGGGATTCTGGAGGCCCGATGAGTGCTTAAGCTCCCCAAGCTAGCGGGAGCTGGATCGAGGCCTTGGGGTCACCATTCCTGGCCCACCATGGATGGCTCGAACCTGAATCCATTGGTTTTCCTCCCACGACACTTATTCTTATAGATGGTGCACATTGCTCGAAACCCGGTGTTGACATGTGTTGACCATGTTTTTTTTCAAGGTTTGACGGGTTCACCGAAGGGGTCTTTGCAAAAAAGGGTGGGAAACTCAAAGCCATTCTCGTTCTGAACTGTGGTGGCCATGCGAGGAGTTGCTGGATCGCACACACAAGAGCTCTGACAACTGGACTGGACGCACGTGGGTGGAGAAAAACACGTGGCGCGATCTGCATGGAGAGAAATGATATGAATTGATATCATGATCTCTGACACATGTCAGGTGACTACTTGCCGCTTTTTCTTGAGATGATTCTCAACATAGAATGTTGGAAGTATGTTGGAATGACCTACCCAGGAAAAGAAGTGGATGTCTGCAGAACACCTTCGGGTTTTGGCGATTGGCCAGAACTTTTCAATCCGCCAAATTGGAATCACATGTGAGTTCCAAAGCTTAAACACTACGACTACTACTGTTTGTTCCAACAAACATCCGTAGACCTGGGACTCACCGCTGGTCGGTGGACCTTCCTGGGACCTGTGGGACAAACCGCCGTCGGTCCGGATGGTTGGACCTGGCAAGGTGACGCGAGAGCGTCGCACGGGCCAAACACCGGCGGAGTCGACCCCAAAAGGAATTCGAACAAATCAAGTGCCACTCTCAGTGCCATGTTGCACGAGTTGTGGGTTTTGGATTGCTGTGCCAAGTCATCATGTGTTGTGGAAAAAATCGAAGGTAAGTGGTATATCAGTGTTCGCAAGCCACATCATAGGCGTGCATGCTCCTCCACCTCCAAGTGGAATTCCGCTCATTTGGGATGCTTCTTGCGCAATCATGTTCTCCACACACCTGGCAATTTGCCGCTCGGAAAGTGAGGATCGAAGGCAGTTTGTGGCGAAGAAGTTAGTTCTGAGCTACTGAAGGACAAAGAGAAATAAGGGATATAGAATGATACATCGAGACTCGATAAAGACTTTAAACTCTAAATCCATTGAACACCTACCAGCACCTTCCAACAGGTCTCCTTTGGAGGGTTGTTAGGCCCTAACAGGTTTCAATTGGTGACCTGTTGGAGGTGCTGATATAGGGTCCAACATGTCCCACTCAACCCTTAGGGGTCAACTCCTGTGAGAGGACTCGGGATCGCGGCTGCTCCCTGCACGGCGTCAACGGCTGCCGGGGCAGCCCGGGTGTCGTTTGGGTGTGCCGTGTGTGAACAAGACACCAGAGAGGGTGTTTGTTTGCAACATCAACCAAAACCACACCGAGAACATACAAGAAACACACTAATTAATTCATGTAAAGGATGGGTGACTAAACCTTCCTCCCTTAGAAGGTTTCCTAACACATCCGTTCTGACCTTCCATCACTGCTCCAGAGAGCGGTGGAAGGGAGTTCTACGTGGTGCAACTGCGGGCCAAGAAGAAGGTGAAATTCTATTCTGAATTCGGAGGATGTAACCTGGATGCGTTCATGATTGTTTAACGATGCTTAACGTGGTCTTTTTCGCTTTGGTTTGTTTTTACGGAAAGAGTAAGTTTGAAATGACCGTTTAAGAACTGCAAAGTTTGAGGAAGGCACACATGGCTTTCCGTTTGGGAAAGAAGCGGCCGCCAACTCTTCGACGGGCAGTCCATCCTGTGCATGGGTGCGATTTGGTGTAGGATGGTGTAGGTATGAACATTTTCCGCTGAGAATGTAGATTATTTCCACTATTTTGGCCCTCCAGCGGCATACAGTAATATACAGTATATTACGACCCGAAAAGCCAAAGCCAAATGCCCAACATTTTTCTGGTCATTATGGGAAAACGCCGTAAATTTCAGTTGTTTTGTCAAAATACTGCTTTACCCAATAATATGACCAACAAAGATTGTCAAATCAAGGAGTGTAGCAGGCCTACCCGTAGCAAATCCGAATTGTTTAACAACATGTCGAAAACCGCCGAACAAAAGAACGTAGCAACTCTCCAACAAGTGGCTCCACAGAAAAACATGGTGAAGGCTGTTTGGAGTAGAATGAATGCATGCTTGGTACACAAAAGAGAGATGAATATAACCATATATAACCTGATAACGACTTGCATATACGCCCAAAGAGGTTGGTCAGACCATGTTCTCCATGGACAGCGTGAGTTCTCGTCGCGTCTCAAGGGTCCGGAGACCAGGTCCGACCAGGTCGGAGGGACATGGTGCTGTGTTTCCACGTGCTGGAAAGAATGGGGAGAAGACACGTGGTAAAAACAACCTGTAAAATGGAGGGAGAAGAGAAAGACACCAGAACTGGTTGTCAAGTGCAGGACACCAGAACTGGTCCGCGAGGACACCAGAACTTGCGTGTTGGATTGCTTGTTGACCTTAGAATCTGCCAGGCACAGAGGTCAATAGGATCCCCAGCAGCACCTGACAGTACCCTATGATGTTACTTGGGCTTTATGGCTCCCTGCCATCATCCGCTCATCCGGACGATCGACCCGATCCTTCGAACTAGAGGCATTGATCCTTCGAACTGGGGTGTGAAGACGAGCCTGGTTCTGCTTGCTGGGTGATTTTGTTATCCCTTTGGTGAATCGCATGGAATCTCCTTTGAGGATAAATGCATGTGCTTTGTTGTAATATATATACCCTAATCTTCAAAGGCTAAGTTTAACTTCGACGTTGTTTCTGTCTATGTTTAACCAGGTTAAACTTCGTCGTTCTGCGGAGTCTGTTCTGTTTAAGACAACTAACATGAGTAAAACTTAGACTCACTGAGGTGTACAAGTTTAACTTCGACGTTTCTCATTGGCTAAGTTAAACTGCGACGTTGGAAGTTCTGGGTATATATATGGTCACCTTGAGCCTGAAGCAAAATCTAAGATATTTACTTGAGCAATCTTGGGTACACATTCACTGGCGAGAACCACATCTTGGATCCTCTTGGGTGTTCAGTTGTAAGGTATTTATGCCATCCACTTCCATCTCAGCAGCGGCCCTGGCTTCCACGCTTCCCCTGTGGTAAGGATTCTAAGCTATGCTTGCTTAGCACCTGCACCAGGTGGTAGGCCGGTGGGCTGATCGTGCCTGGTACCTCAGTGACTTTTTTGGTTCAGATTCGGCTCGCCGGACTTATCACCTCTCTCGAACTCGAGATGGCGCACCGCGTGACTTGGATTGACAGTGTCGCTTGCCAAGTTGTTGTGTGAATGCACGTGCATGTTCATCAATTAGCTACATATTTGAGATGTTTCAACTTGGAACTTCCAGATTTGGAATCTCTTTGTCGATTTGACCTCTTGAGCCTGAGGTCCTCCTCTCCTGCCTCCTGACCCTCTTCGCTGCCACATGCTTCGTGTGCGGCCGCGCTCCCCAGCACACGGAGCAACCTCCGCAGTGCAACGTCCGCTGCTGCGGTGCCTGAGTTGGGCAGCAGCGTGGCGACGGCGTTAGAGGTGTCCACCCCGGGGCCGCTGGGATGCAGATGGCGAGCCCAGTGGGGAGAAACGATCGGACGGGGTTCGGATTGGGGAGGCAAGGCTTCTTTGGCCGGTGCAGCATGGTGCAGCACCGCGGTAAGCACAGAGAAATCAGAAAGGCGTTTTGGACATGAAACGCCAAAACGTGTTGTTTCCTTTAGGATCCTTTCCCAGACGCTCCATATATGCCTTGCGCCTTCATTGAAATCTCCTGGCACCACCCCAACTGATCGTCATATATGGCAGTCCCATGGAGTGTCTGGGTTGGGGTTTCTCTCGGAAATGATGGATGACCGGCGTGAAAACAGGCGGAAACGGCGTGGAGCACCGTGGACCGCTGGACAGCACCGGTCCCACCAGTCCACCGAACTGCCCAATGGGTGTTTCCGTCTTGGCCGTGCTTTCCGTCGAGGCCGTGCTCAGTTGGGTAGGAATGCCGCCTTACTGTAAAACCATTTTGGCATGAGATGCGCTGCACTTGGCATTTTGTTGGTGACCTGGTCTTGCCTTTTTTGCTGCTGCCTACGCTGCTGGTCTTGCTGCACTCGCTACTTTGCTTCAGCGATTGGATGGGGGTGCACTCCCAACTTTGACCCTGAGTGGAAGACATAGCAGACATAGCCATGCCCTGGAAAAGGGCTTTGGACGGGATCGATTTTTGTGAGCATTGTGGCGCCCGTGTTGGTGTTTTTCTCTTCAATCGCTTTCCCTGGCCTTGCCTCGCTTTTCGTTTTTTCCTCGACGTTTTTCGAAGCGCTGCTGGTTGAAGACGTGCCTTTGGATCAGCCAGGTGGTGGGCGAACATTGTGACCTTGGCATCTGGGTGTTTGAAAAATGTCCGGGGGCGGTCAGGAACTGGAGGTCAAAGCAACACATGCGTAGATTGATGCCTGGCCAGCTGAGCTTGGGCCTTGTGTGGACATGGGCCACATTCTTCAGAAAGGGTATTAATTCTTTCCCTTGGTTCCTAGAAGAAGCGCAACCCGACATTCTCAAATAGGAACCCACTAGGGTTTCGACGATCAATCTTTAGGCTGCATGAAACAGCTTTTCATGGAGAAATGAGTGCTCTTGGGTGTCACTGTCCAGCTGGGTTCCGGCTGTTTAGTTGCTGCAGCATGAGTATTCGATGAATTCAACTGAATAAGAGCACCCCCCATCACCAAGGAAGAGGCTACCAAACATATCAACTGCTCTACTACCAGCCGCTGAGATACCCTCGCCAAGCCGCTGGGTTCGCTGGTCAGACCCACCACTGGCTTGAAATCGTTTCTTCGAAGACCCGACGCTACAGAGAAAATATCACGTCCCCGAGGTGAAGTGACCTGAGAAAGGACCCGGAAAACGCGAGGTACCCGGGTCCCGGTCGAACTCTGCAAAATCACGGACACCCCGAGGTGCTGCCTATCGCCATTCTTTTGGTGCTGTACCTTCAGTCAGAGCGCCGCAAGTTCAACGAGCGAATGGCCAAGTAAGGCGAGGGAACCGAGCCAAGAAAGACAGGACGGTCGGTTCAGATAGCAACAGGTACAACATGGTCCAGACACTCCATGTATGATATATGTGCCTACATTCACCCCAATGTAGGCAAATATGGCATACATGGAGTGTTTGGGTGGTGCAACTCTTGCTCAGGTTCTGTCACAGTTTATGAAGGTTTTGTGTTCACTTTTCCCTTCTACCCCAACAAAACTGCGAGCCCCGCCTCCCCTCCAATAGAACAGATTTGGTCCAGTTTATTTTGATCAGGCTATCCCCAAATAGGAGGACCCCCAAGATCCCCCAAGATAGGAATTTGGGAAGAGCTTCAAAGCGGAAAAGATTGCCTAGGACCCATCGATCACTAAAAACGCATCAACAAACCTTCAAATCGGAGGTTTTTTTCTTTTTCTTGTTGCACAACCGTTTGTTATCCAAGTTTGGAGAGAGGGGTGCTATGTCGGTGTTGTTTTGGTTGGGCGTGGCTTTCTTGTGTTTTTAGACGTTTTGTACTTCTTTCCATGGTTGTGGCTATATAGATTGCTGTAGATATCGTTGTTTGACTGTATTTGCTTTGTGTTTTCATGCGTTCTCAGGGTTGAGTCCTCAATTGTAACAGACAAGGTGCAAGATGGTGCAAGCAGACTGCAGAAGAGTACAGTGGTAGGACATCCTATGTGTTAGAAGATACATTTACATGATTTTACATGCAGATGCTCCAAGAAACCACCAACCTGAAGTTGGGTGGGGTTGAGATCATGGACAACTTGAAGAAAACCAAACATGTATTTGAATAGACTCATTATATAGCTGAACTAAGTTAAACCATATATATAATTGACTAATAGATTAATTGTTTCCAAACCCCAGGGCCGGAATACTTAAATAATTACACGCTCTTAACCTCACTTATTCTTTATAACAAGAAATTCAAAACACGTAACATAATTAACTTTTATATAAGACATAAATTCCTTGTTTCCAAATCCCGAGGAAAGCCGGAATACATAGTTAAAGTAATAACTAACTGTCTTATCCTATCAAGTACACCTTGTCAATGAGAACTGTTTAAAGTTAAACAGTTAAACATATAATCATTGTTTCATATTTTACATGTTCATTGCAATTGTTGGCTAGGCTTTGCTTTGTGGTTGAGAAACCCGACACGTAATACCAATGTGTCCATCGTACTCCCCCCCTTTCGTATCGCCAGGGCTCGAGCGGGCCAGGGCTAAGTAAGGGTTACTTTGCTACAAGAGGATACTTAGCTAAGTCAGGGTTACTTAGCCAAGTAAGGGGCACTTACTTAGCCAAGTGAGGGTTACTTAGCCAAGTAAACTTCTACTTTGAGCTAGTCACGAGATACTTAGCTAACGGATATGAACATGTCTTTGAACACCCTGAAAAGATTGATATTCTTCGATGGTAAAGTATCCATCAGATTGTTTCCAAAGGTGATGTTGTTGTGCCATGTGGTTTGGCGAGTCCTCGGTAGAAACTAGGTTTATGTGGCTCCGTGCCATTGATTCTAGTGGCCGGGGGCAATTGGCATTTCCCAAAATGATCCTTGGGGAATTTCAGTAGCTAGTAGACAAATTGTGTAGAAGGCAATTTGTACTTAGAGGTGTCGGACAAGAGCTTTTTAAATTGCCAGTGCGTATAACTTATTAGGAACCCTTGCATCAACTACTTGCACGCTGTTCTTTTCCGCAACCGCTTTTGCTTGTGCATACTGTCGCACCGCTAGGAGTCATGTTTACTAACATAAGAACCCCATCCTCAGCTCCACCACTTAAGAATGGATGTCCTAATTTATGTGTTGGCCTTGCTAAGCCTGCGAGACGCAGCATGAATTCACCGCCACGGCAGCAATGCGTACCGGTGTCGCTGACTCAAGGTGATTGCCTCCTCAAAGATGACTCATTGGGCGATGGATGCCCGTGCGAGCTGAACAAAAGGTACCGCTATGACCATGTCATCGACGATGACCATGTCCGACACCCCGTGCCCCCAAAAAAACAAAGCATGACATCACATGACCAAGCTCTTCAGATTGGCCTGACCCCCAATATACGCATGGAAGTAGGTGAGTGTGGTTTTGAACTGAACTTGGTTGGATCCCGATGGAAACCTGGTCGACACTGGGCCGATGTTTACCCTGTGGAAAAAATTGGTGGGACATGACGTGACTAGTAATAATAATGCGAGGACTTGGAACGAAAATAAAGGAAGCGTAGTTGACATCCGCAAGTGCCTACCTACGAGGGCCATTTGAAGGAGTACCTGGGAGCATTTGGTAGCTCTTTTGGACAGTGGTTAAGGGCTGCAACCATGCGGCAGGCAGAAAAAATGGTCTGGCACCATCGACGTGGAGCGACCTTGGACATGTGCACCAGTGCCACCCCATCCAGTGCCACAGTGCCATCTCCATAGGCCGTGGGTAGCCGGACCCGACATGCCGAGGCTCCGCGTCGTGCGCCTCCAAGAACCGGGTGCCGGCGCGGGGCTCCGGAAAGCTGGGGATAGCGCGAGAACGAACGGCAGGCGATGGGAGGTTGTTTCGACCTCAGCTTTCATGAATTCTAACATGAACTCTGATGGTTTCAGAGTTGTTGGAAGGCAGTCTTTCAAGAACAGTTTGGATGAGGCCTTCAATTTGCCCCTATCGCCACCCCCAAATTGGCCCCTTGTTCCACGGCCGAGACGATGTAGGGGAACTCTCATATTGGCTGTGAGGCGAAGGGGCCGAAACAATTCGTTCTGGAAAAGGAGAGGTTACCCCACCTGCAGATGATCCGTCACGGCCCGACCCTTCAAAAGATGGAGCCGTTGAAGACGCTGGACGACGCGGTCACGGACCAACCCACGGGTTTTCTGATCAAATCCCGGGATCCATGTGAATCGGAGGGTAACCAGAAGTGGTTTGACCAGGGGGGATGTTTCACGTCCACCTTGGTGGACCTTGATGCCTACAGATAGAAATTTGGAACCTAGAACATGTTAGAACATCATTTGGGTT
>CAXIVM010003024.1:15000-25303 GCA_964035705.1 Porites rus | reverse complement strand
GGTCCCTTTTTCTCGGCCCGATTGGCCTTTTTCCTGTGAAATTCCAATTCATCCTGACATGATTCTTTGAGTTCTTTCAAGTACTGTTGCCGCTTGCGGTTGCTGGTGTATGCCCACTTTCAAACAACTTCAAAACCCTTTCTGTGCACTCAGGAGAAAGGTCACGGAAATTAGAGGCCTCCAGAGTTTCAAGTGAATGGTTGTGTTCCCACTCTATGTCCACAGAACAACATCCCTCGCTGTCTATTTTGACTATCATCTGAAAGGGGCAATTGGTGTTCTTTACTCTGGCAGATGGGTTCAAGTACAATTTCTGCTGTGGATCTTTACTTGGACTCCAGTCGCGAGTGTTGTGTTGGCATCTATAGTAGTTTTGCAAAACATAGCCGCTTGTTGGTGCCTTCTTTGTCTTTAACTTCACTGAGATGCTGTTTATCACTTCATATTCGGATATCCACTGCTCCAGGTTTTCTTTCGTTATATCTTCGGTCAAAAAGTGCACTTTGAACTTTTCTCCATTTCCTGAAATTGCCTTCAGGTAGTAAAATGAATCATCTGGAAGCGAAGCCAGAAAACTCTCCTTTGTAATTTCGGTCGATTCAAAAGATTTACTTTTCGATTCGACTTCTTTTATAGCTGAAGATATTAGATCTTTGAGAAAATTGTCGGGTTTGTCCGCCATTTTGATTTGATAAAAATCGCGATGGTTTGTAGGAAAGCTAGTCACGCATTGCTCTGATTGTCACGCATGTCGTCCGAGAGAGTCGGAAATATCGGTTCCTTCTTGGCATCGACCTTTACGATGGCATCGACCGTCATGAGAAATGGCATCGACCGTTTCAAATGGCAACGACCGTTCTGAGAAATGGCATCGACCGTTTCAAATGGCAACGACCGTTCTGAGAAATGGCATCGACCGTTTCAAATGGCAACGACCGTTCTGAGAAATGGCATCGACCGTTTCAAATGGCAACGACCGTTTACGAAAGGGAAATTTGCCTCGGCGACCTCTAACGTAAAAGGCCCATCTTCGCCCAAACTACAATACTGGACTGCTTGTGTTTTTGAATCAGTTCAGTTGTTAAAGGGGCTATGTCGCAAGATGGAGCAGCATTGGGATACTTGCACTGTGTCGAACCGCGTGAATTAAACAAACACACAAGTTTGCTTTGTCATTCGGATTTATTTACATATAATGCTCATTCAGTTAAGGATAACATGTGTTGCCCGGCAAGGACTTTTGCCCTCTGTAACTTAAACCACTACTGGAGTACACCACACTGTACACAAATTCAGTTTCCAAGGCGCCCAGCATAATTTTGTGCAGATACTAAGATGTCCTTGTTGCCCAAAGGCAAAAGCAAGTCACAGGGGGCCACTGAGTGCCACAGAGAACAGCCCTGTAAATACAGCATTTTAATGAAGGCAAAACTTAAGATACGAATAATTGTTTAAAACAACCTCAAGGCCGGAACTGGATCCTCTTTGCTACTCCCCACTCATCCAGCATTTTCTACCTTATTTGGATGCCTATCTTCGTGAATTCTTAGACATAAGTTATGGCAAATATTTTAATTTTCCTCTTTCAATACTTGTAATTCAGGAACCATTAAGGGTGTTTCTTGGAAAGCGATGGAAGTATGTCATGTCAAAAGGAAGGAAGAAGCTGAAGAGAATCTCGGACTATGGTTACCATGTTCCATTATTGAAGAGTTTAGAGGTACATATAATGCCTTAGTGTGGTCCACAATGGACTAATCATTTTTGTTATGTGATTGTTATTGAAAAAATGAGTCAGCCACTGGCATTAATGCCCTTGTCATGGATTATAAACTCCAGTTTGGCTTTATATACAGAAACATTGTCTCCAGGGTTGATTGTTAGAGTCTTAGACACTTAAACCTCACTCTTTTTCTCTTGTCTGTCATTTCTTTTCCTTATTTGGTGTCTGAATAGCGTTATCAGGCCTTCTTTGATTGAACAAATTGGTATTTAAAGTCACTTCTTTTTATTTCAGGCACTTTTGCAGAACCCTGATGTTCTTCACGAGGTTGATAACCCACATCACTCAAATGATGATGTCTTGCGTGATGTTTTGGATGGTGAATTTGTACAGAACCATCCAATTTTTGCTGTCCAGAAAGATGCCCTTATCATTTTAGGATACTTTGATGACCTAGAGATTGCCAATCCTCTTGGCTCAAAGGCTAAAGTACACAAAATTGGTAAGTAAGTAGTTCATGGTGAGTCTTCAGTGTTCTTTTTTTGGTGTGTAGGTATAGACATGATGGTAGGGGTTAGTGCGTGACCCTCTACTAGTTTGTTGAGGAAGGTCTTACAGAACTGTAGTTAACTGCCATCACATTTCATTAACATGTAAATGTTTGTATTTGCAGGAGTGTTTTATTATGTACTTGCAAACATAGAAATATCCAGCTTATTGGTATTGCAAAGACACAGGACTTGAAGAGGCATGGCATTGACAAAATGTTGTTACCATTCACGCAAGAACTCAATGAACTTGCCAAGGTGTGAACAGAATCTTATATAAATTGTAGTCACATTCCTGTACTGCTAGTAAAATTTAAACCAAGTAATAAAAAACTCCAGTCAGTTTTAGTGCAAAATAAAACTTACGGTGCATTTAGTAAATATTTCCCTTTCGGCAGCTGGTATATCTGACAATAATGTCTGCGGCTGATAGATTGTCCTAGAAATGAACAGTTCATTTCAAGGGCAACTCGTGATACACAGTTGAAAGTTGAAAATGTTGAAAACAAAAGTGATCTGATGACGATTCCGAATGACATTGAGTTAATTTTATTGAAATTGTGATTGGATTCTTCTGTTTGAAATTGAAGAAATTTTGAAAAGACTGGCTTTGTGATCCAAAATAGCCAATAAAATCACACAAAAATTAATTGGTGGGTTATAAAATATCATACGTCTAAACTTATTGCTTGCATGTTGACTTTCTTCCCACGTAAAAAGGAACAAGGACATTGCTTTAAGATTCATGGACAAGAGAGGTACCTACGAGGAGGCCTTCTACTATGGACTGGTGATACACTGGGTAGCAATTGTGTCAGCTGTTTCAAAGAAGGTGTTGGTGGAGCCCTTAGAATATGCAGACACTGCATGGGAACAAAGGAAGAAACTGGAAGAAAGGTAATTTCTTTTTGTCTCCTTATAATAATGAAACCAAACAAAAGAAATTTCAAATCAAACTTGGTTCAAATAATTTTAACCTGAACTTGACATTTTAATTGCAACTGATCATGAATGCTGTACATACTGTATGTAAATTCTAAGCTCTCAGAGAACTGATGACTTGTTTTATGTTATTTCAGGATTGCACTGTTGCCTCATGATATGGTGTTTTTTTTCCAGTTTCGAGCAGAAGAATTTCAAGCAAGAAACCTGACCGATCACTTGCGAATCTGTGGCATGATTGAGGATCCAGACAATGCACCTCATGTTCGTGATGCCCTTTCAACTACATATGGAGTTAATGGGCTCAGTGTGATGAACAGGGTTGCCAACTTCGATGTGTGCCAGTGTTTTCCTGAAGACATCATGCACATTCTCTTTGAGGGAGTTGTGCCTTATGAGACCAAGCGTTTTTTGAAGGTGCTGATTGATGAGAAACGAAGCTTGACCCTTAAAGAGCTAAACCACCGAATGGAAAGCTTCAATTATGGCTATATGCACAACAAGGACAAACCAACACCTATTGCCAGGGAGACACTGAATGCTTTGGAGGATGCTAAATTAAAACAGAGTGGTTAGTTTCTTTCAATTATTTAATAATCATACTTAACATGTTTTTCATTACACAAGAGAAGCAGTGCTCAATACCGAGTAGATAGATAGATAGATAGATAGATAGATAGATAGCATTTTTTCGCAACAAAACTAGCGAGAGACAGAGTTGTAAAGGAACAACAAAGCGACACCAGACCACCCTTTGGAAGACCTCTATGAAACTAGTATCTCTACAATATTTACTTCAGTAAGAATAGTACAATCAGCTGTATACAAAGTCACTATTTCTATGTCACACAGTTGAGGTGGAGATAGCATCAAATTTACAAATCTGTCAAATAATCTTCCATTATGACATTAATGCAATGACTCCAGTCTTTGTTCCTCATAAGCGAAGTCAGTTTAAAGGACCACCTGCTTAATTGATTTGGCATAGTTATTCTTTTTATACTTCTAAAAATTATTAACTAGAAAAGGGGCTTGCAGGGCAATAGTAATCATAAATTTTCAGTATTTTTTTTTTCTTTTGAATGTTACAGCATCCCAGATGTGGTGTCTTTTTCGCTTTCTCCCTGTATTAATTGGGGACAAAGTTGACGTGGAGATGGAGGAGTGGCGTTGCCTTCGGACTTTGTGGAATATTGTCCAACTCTGTACTGCTCCGGCCATCAGAAAAGATGACGTTCCATACTTGCGGGTTCTCATAGAGGAACACCATACCCTCTTCAAAAGACTCTACCCTGAAGCCTCAATCATACCCAAAATGCACTATGTTATCCACATTCCAGATGACATAGCCAGGTGATTATGAATTCATTATTAGCTTCCTATTTGTCTCCTGCAGTGTAGTAAGCATTAATTTCACCTTATAATTATAGTGTCAATTAAATCTTACTTGTTTTCCTTGTTCTTAAGAACACTTAATGTGTTCCTTGATTCCTATTTGCTCATACAGCGCTCAACAATATTTGTATTCACTCAATCAACATATTTACTATTCCCTCACTAAACTTTACACTTTTCAACATAGGTTTGGACCAGCACGGAACATTTGGACCATGCGATTTGAGGCCAAGCACACTTTTTTCAAGGGAGTGATTTCTAAGAATTTTAAAAACGTTCCAAGAACTCTGTCATTTCGTCACCAAAGGTAAATGTATTAGTTTTTTCTGAAATACACTAGAGTGTTACTGGTCATATACCATGGCAGAATTTTCATCGAACTATGGCACCAAGAACTTAAATACATTTTCAGGACCTCAAGGACTTGACAAACACTATTTTTACATTTATACATTTTTTGGAAGGGAGGAGAGGCTTCTGAAATGAAACTGGATGTTTTCTTTATCCCTGAGGAAAAATGGGGACTACTCGTAGTCTAGACAAAAGTGACAGCTTGAAATTTGAATTATTAGGGGATTGTTAACGTATTCTTGTGTTTTGATTGTTTTATTCAGGAACATGTGCTGGAACCTTTTGACATCAACTGGACATACAACCTCCAAATATCTGTATGCAGGAGATGTTGTTGGTCCAGGTAAGTGGATCCCATTACCACAGGTTTTCAGAATTAGATGATTCAATTCTAATATTGTAATATATCAAATTGTAAACAGAAGGTTAAATGTTTGCTGTTTACTATTTATGGGTGACTATGGCATTGATCTAAAACAGCATCCCCAGGCTCAGCTAATAAGTGATGCTGCAGGGTTGGGTGATGTCCCTGAGAGATTTGTGGGAAGCAGGTAAGTTTGTGTTTCATCTGCAAATCCTCTTTCTATGTTCCAAATGCTCTTGATTTACCTTGATTTATACTTTGACTGATATTGTGACAGATGTTAATTGCAGTCTTTTAATGTTCAGGGTAAAGCGTGTTGGGATTCATGGTATCGAGTACAGACCTGGATGTGTCTTGAGGCTACGCGAAATGGATGATGTGGAGAATGACTATCCTGTATATGGACAAGTAGATGAGATCATCGTTTGGGAAGATGAGAAATTTTTTATTTTGACAGAACTTGCAACTCTTTCTTTTCACCATCACTTCATGGCATATGAAGTTGGGAGGACTGACCATAAAGCAGTTGTTTTGCGCCATGACTTACAATGGTATGGAGTATTGCATATTGTTCAAAAGAATGGCAAGAAATTTATTGTGGAGAAGGACACATGTTGTATTGAAGACGTACTTTAGTGGAGGAGAGTTAATAAAGACTGTATGTTCGATATAACTGTATATACGTTGCATGTAATTGTCTCAAATTCTGATTACTGAAAGATTTTTAGGCTTATCAATGAGTAATTGATGGGTTCAATTAATGATTAATCAACTGATTAGTCATTCATTAGTGGCGATTATCAATGGGTAATCAATGACCCAAAATTTTGTGGCCAATTGATTGCACATCAATGTCATTGATATTGATGCTATTGATTTACACATCGATTACCTACCAAGCAGGATTACCCATCAATTATTCATTGATTACACATATACCTGGTGTGCTCAATTGATGACAATTGATAATTGATATTTGTCAATATTTAACAATTATTGGACGAGGTTGAGCAAAATATCGTGATTTTTCAGTGGCGAGCAGATCAATTATTTTTCGAAGCTGAAGGCTGAGGCAAATAATTGATGTGCGAGACACTGGCAAATCACAATATTTTGTGATAACCTAGTTCAATAATTGTTTTATCATTCGATCACCAAGTTTGTTTTTTAATGAATATGGTTTCGTTTACGCATGAGCAGAATATTATTTGCAGCCAAACACAGTTGGACAACATTGCGCATGAGCAGACCATTATTTGTAGGCAGTTATTTGCAGGTCACTTGGTGGGCTTTCGGCCAATGAAAAGGATAAAAAGTTTGCATCGAATGATAATAATATATATTATGCTGCATATTTATTATGCAAAGAGTACTTGAAAAATTTTCAAGATGAAATGACCTTGATGGGAGAACTGTCAAGGTCTGGTTCAACATCAGCACACTATTGAAGTCACGAGGTTGATGTTTTTAGATGCCATTGTTATAGACTAAGTAAAGTTTGCTCTGTGACAGATACCTTGAAGAAGTTGCTTTTATTTGTTTTTTTCCTCGATTTGGAATGGTTTGTGTAGCTACAAGATTATGTCGACCATGACTAAACAGTGCCATCAATGACTGAAAATTTTGTGGACTGTTGATTATTCATTGATTACTCATTGAACATTGGCATAATCAATGACCAATCAACTGATTATTCATTAATTACTCATTGATTATTCGTTGAATTCATTGATGTCATCAATTAGCTTTGTCTGGTATCAAAGATGCCCTGAAATAGGGAAGATGTGTTGCCATTCAAGGTGTGTTATGTGGATCTGCCAGATTTCTCCATTTGCTTCTCATCAATTTAGGGTGAGTTCTAGAATGATCACAGGGTGTGTTGTAATTACACACCTTCTGTGTTTATTTGCACACTCTTGTGTGTTAGTCTGAACTTTTAAATGAAACAGCATAAAGGTGTGTCACCATCACACACCTTTATGTGCTGGAGAACTCACAAGGTGTGCTAGGGAAACACACCTAATTTTAGAGTGTATAGGGGGAGATTGAGGACTCTACTATGTCGAAAAACTTTTGACCCGCAAAAATCTGAGCTTGCTACGCATTGGAATCGTGCATTCTGTGAACAATCTCAGGATAGAGACCACAGAACAAAGACGACAAAACATAACGGGCAAATAAAAGAATGTTCAACGGTGTGGATCCTCAAGGGCTACGAGTTTAAACTTAACGTTTATACAGGTGTGTAAACGGTTGCGCAACCTGTACATAGAATCCAATTTGGTGTGAGAGAGAAAGAAGAGCTGCCACACGAAGCAACTTGTATACCCACCCTTCTCGTAGCCTGCGAAAACTCTCGCGGCTCCGCCGCCAAAACAATACAGCACTCCCACGCTAATCTCGCCAGCTACGCAGGCTATCAATAAAACGGCAAGCGCGAGCTTCAGATCGCGATACCAGCGAACCCTGTCTGTAGCGCCACAGGCATCCCAAGCTCACGTTACGAATTTACTTTCTCTTGACAAAGTTTTGTGGGGGTTTTAAGATGTTCTTCAAGGACCGAAAGGACCGAAAGGAAGGAAAGAGAATTTCACGAACTTTCAAGGCCTCAAAACAACACCTTAATGCTTGTTGCTAGATACGTACTGAGTTCAAAATGGTGCAAATTAATGACCAATTACTACGGAGAAAAAAGTAAAAGTCAAGGCCTCTAGTTTTGAAAAAGTTGGCCGAGAATTTTGTGTGGCCCTCCCCTGTGAAAGCTTGTGAAAGCCCAGAAACATTATCTGAGGCAAATATTATAGCCTTCCTCAAAGAAGCAAGAATGCACAGAAAACATTTTAAAAGGAAACAGTCGATTAGTGACAAACAAAGCTCATCAAGTGCATAATATCACAGAAATGTCTTGGTTTCTTCTCGTCGTTCATGAATAATATGTCTTATGATCTATGTGAAAAAAAAGGTCCCGGGCAAATTTTCCGTAGCTACGAGAATAAGCTTTATGTAGCTTAAATATGAGCCTGAACTACTGGAAACAAAGCAACAACTTCGCTTAACAAGACACTACAACGACCCTTTGTTAATTCCTTTCCTCACAAGTTGTGTATTATTACTATAAGCTATATTTACATTGGGTAAGAAGATTGATAAGACAAGCAAGAGAGACACGTCTTTGCTTACACCGTCAATACACGAGGTGCTTCAACATAACGTGTTCCTTGAATCGGAGTTCGGCTACTGACGTAAAACGCGGGCCTCGTCCGCACGAATCCGGGTGAAATGAAACCGCACACATCACTGAGTTCGAAAATATCCCGTTTCAGTCGTCTACACACCGGTATTCGCAAATGCGTCGGATCCACCAAAAAAAACACTCCGGAAAACGGTTTCAAAAAGATGGGGTTTTGTTGACCGCATTCACTGCTTTCATGTAGCGGAACGCCTGATTTGTGAAAAAATGAGTTTTTAAAATTATCCGGACTAGTCGCAGCTTGTTGCTGTAAGCACCATTGCCTACGTTACATTGATTCATGAACGTTCATGAATCAATGTAACGTAGGCAACAGAGCTGACAGCAACAAGCTGCGACTAGTCTCAGAGAATGTCGCACGGAAATGTCGTCTACACAACCGGATAGTTTTTAACCCTTTAAGCTGCGTCAAAAAATGGCAAAGAAACCAACAAGAGTGATGATTCACTTTCAAGATCAGTGCGATGCAGCTTCGTGCCGTTACAGAGACCGAGTGGTAATTGCCGTTCTCATGTGTGAACCTAGGCCCTTTTGACGCAAACGTTATCTGGTATACAATGTAATGTAGATGTTGTAGTTAATTTTTTATTTCAGTTAATTTTTATTTTTCCAATGTTTTTTGGTGTGGTCATGTATGCTAATGAATTTAAAACAAAGGAAAAACAAAAATTAACTGAAATAAAAAAATTAACTGCAACACAGACATAGCGCAACGCACTGAAAACAGTCTTTAGTCGTGCTGAGCCTCCACTCGGCTGCCTGAAAAGGAATGTTCAAAGTCCAGAAGTTGTGCCCTGATTTTAGTTTTACTATCTGAACTCCTTTGTCAAGAAAAGATTGATGAACGCAAGCCAAATGAAACAACGCAACCGTTTGTAAGTCTGTGGATAAAATCATGCGTTACAACCATTCGAAACAACGCTGCAGAAGAGTACTGGTCTCTGTAGACATGTTAGGATGTGCAAAAGATTCTAAATTATGATTGATTTATTAAACGTTACTGACAGGTATTTTTTCATTAGATTCGGCGCCTTCCTACTCACGTCTTGAGATTCTAGACTCGGTATATACATGAGTTTAAGACTAGCTAGTCTAGTTGTATTTAATCGATCGCGGACGTAACTGCCACGTTATAATATTCTTTGTTTTGTCCGGTTGCTTGCTCCTGTCATCTCGGCTTTCCTGTAGAAGCAATAAAAAAGCGACATAAGATGGCCTGCTTACCCTGCCACAAAGCTAGAAAATTCATGAATCTTGGTTATCGTAAGGATAGACTTGACACGACTTGAAAAGCGATTTCTTCCCGCGGAAACGCGATAAAAAGTGAAAGTTCAAGGTCAGTTAATATGCACGATGAGCCGTTTCCAATTTTGCCATCCGTAATATAAGAACTGTTTGCTGTCATCAGTGTCAAGAAGAGTTGCATCCCAGGCTAAACATCAACTTATTTATTTACTCAAAATAAACCACTTGGAAAGGAAATCTTGGGACCGCTGATTTTGTTTAAAACAGCACTCTTTGTTTTAACAACCGACCCTTACAGCACAAGGAGAATCGAAGCAAATTCTGTTATATTTTTAAAACGTTTGTGAAGTCTTCCTTTATCTGGGCCAATAGGCTTTTAGATGGTATTCCAAAACAAGGACAACAACAAGACAACAAACTCATGATAAATGACTCACGCTTTTGCCTGAGGACAGCAAGGCTGTTAGGGAAGAGGGTTTCTGGAA
>CAXIVM010003024.1:0-5000 GCA_964035705.1 Porites rus | reverse complement strand
TGAACTAAACGAAAGAATGCCAGAGATGCGATCCGCTGAATATCAAGCGACAATCCCGCTAAAATTTTTCATAATTATACATAATTATGCGAATGTTTAGACAATCAACCAATCAAAATCACTACCCGGTTTTCGGGTAGTGAGTGACGTCACTGGACGGCATCAACGGCCGGTCGATTCAGACGGTGTTGAGAGGAGAAAACGACTCGAAGCAATCGGATGAATTTCAGGCTAGTTGAAGATAAAATGGTCGCAGCTTTGCACCAGTGCTTCGCGCACCGGCTAGAAAAGTACACAAGTGATGTCACGGACATGCGTAGTACGTTATTCAGCCCTGTCCTAAGAAAGGATGTTCTTTTAGTATATATGTTGTTGTCTTTCCAGGTAATCTTATCAAGTAATTCCTGGAAAGGCTTTCAACAATTCTCTTCAATCAACGTTTATGAGGCTTTAGAAGTTATGTCAAGTCCAGGGCGGATGCAACTACTAAAGCCTACGTTCGCGTTATTAGAAAGTTCTTGGAGTGGCGTAAAAGTAGACATTTCAACATGCAGTTACCTTTTCCTCTTAGTGTTGTTTCTCCATATTTATTTGAAGTTCAGCAGTCTTGCACCTCTAGTTCCTCAGTAATTTTAGTCCATGCTGCCCTTAAATGGTTACATTCTTTTGTCCCCAGTTTGGATCGTAATCCTTTGGATAGTGAATTTTGCATGAATATAATCGAATGTGCTAAAGGCCAGAAATCACAGCCTGTTATGAAAAAGAAGCTCATGATCACAGACATCACAAGGAGTATTTTAGACATTCATAACAAAAAAGACGCTAAATTAAAGAATCTTCTTATCGCTGCGTTATGCTCTTTATCTTTTGCGGGATTTTTTCGTTATGACGAATTATGCAATATCCTTCCTAAGCATATTGAATTTCACAGCGATTATATAAGAATCTTTGTACCTCGAAGTAAGACAAATGTTTTTAGGGAAGGGAATTACGTCTTTATTAGCGCATCCAGGTCTAAGTACTGTCCTGTTGGTGTTTTACAAAGGTATTTAGATCTATCTGGTATTGACTTATGTAGTTCTCTCCCTTTATTTAGACCGCTTGTTTTTCACCGTAGTAGTTCTAGCTCTACCCTGAGAAGTGGAAAGATTTCTTATACTACTTGTAGGGATATCTTAAAGGATACCTTAAGTCAGCTGGGCTACAACTCTAATGACTATGGTCTTCATAGTTTAAGATCCGGTGGCATTACATCTGCGGTACGTAATAGTAGTAACTCGGTTCCAGAAAGACTTCTTAAAATACATGGTGGATGGAAATCTGATTCTGCCAAGGATATGTATGTTCAAGAAAGCCTTGAACACAGGTTACAAGTAACTAATTTAAGTATTTAGGTTTGTAATGTATTATCGAGCGTATATTAATTCCTGCGTACAGTAGTATGTAAAGAATTGTAAAAAAAAAACGCTTTGTAATTCTTTGTGCAGTCCATTATGTATTAGTAACTATCTAACTCATAATAAACTGTATTAGATCCGCTTGCGCATCCTACCATATTTCTCGTGTGACATGTTTGTATTACGAGAAGTTAAGGGTAAAATGACTTATGTTCGTTTTAGCGAAGCGAATTAGAACGTAAGTAATTATTTTGTCAACTAGCTTCTTCCAATTTAATTCTCTGACCGCTACCGTTCGACTTAAGTTACGCGTCTTTACTAATAAAATCAAATACGTTTCCATAACTATAATTCTTAAGCAGCAAGCATGTGTCATGTTCCTCACCTAATTCATGTTTTTTTTTGCAGGTGCGAAAGAGGTCTGTTGAACTTTGTGAGCGAGAGAATAAAGCTTGTTCACAGGATTAACAATACTCGCCTTGTCTTTCAAACTTCTAAAACAACAATTTATAGGCTTCAAACTTCCGAATTAAAGTCTATATCCAAAATTCAATTATTGCTTCATTGGAAGAACTTTGAAAAATATATGTTTCTTTATACTCTACCTTCAAGCAGGTGAAACAGAACTCATAAATTATGGAATAGGTGCGTTGTACCGTTCGCGATAGCCGAATTAGGGCAAATGTATCGAAGCAGCACCCACACTAAAACATGGACCCGTCAACAGCTGCATCAGTGTACTGAGCGTTTGAATCACGAAGATATTTCAATGTTATGCTTCAAAACACTTTTAGCCGTAATAAAAGACAAAAAATTGTGAAAAATCAAGATGGCGGTCTCTTAGTGCCCTTGTTTGACCTTAAGCAAAGTCATCAACGGTCAGATACCAAAATCTCATTAGTTCCTACGCATCAACTCATAGTTCCTTCAACCTTATTGGCCCCTGCAACAAACATCCGAACATACAAGGCCACAAAGACACATAAGCTCAAACCACTGACATATGAGCTTTTTTTTTTTTTCAAAATAGCTCAACAACAATAATTGTCCAAGGCTGGACTGAAATGTTAGTAACGGAATCAAACCCCCTACACGTCTTGATATGTCTTATGGTAAGAAGCGCTTCCTGTAAAAGCGAACGACCGATAGTGTTACTACAAGCAGCATAACTGATTAATCAAATGAAGAATGATCTTCGCAGTTGTGAACGCAATTTTCAATTTGAACGCAATTGCGTAAGAAGCCTGAAAAAAATTCAGGACTTCAACGGGATTTGAACCCGTGACCTCGCGATACCAGTGCGATGCTCTGACCAACTGAACTATGAAGCCACTGATGTTGGGAGCTGGTCAATTGTGTTCATATGTTCACGTGAAAGAGATAATTGTCAAAGATGTATATGAAATAGATCATACAAGAGAACTGCGGAAATGAAATATCTTCAAGAATGATCCTCGCAGTTGTGAACGCAATTTATCCAACTGCGTATAGAGCCTGAAAAAAATCAACATCAGTGGCTTCATAGCTCAGTTGGTTAGAGCATCGCACCGGTATCGCGAGGTCACGGGTTCAAATCCCGTTGAAGTCCTGATTTTTTTTTCACGCTTCTTTCTTACGCAATTGCATAAATTGCGTTCACAACCGCGAGGATCATTCTTCATTTGATTTCATTTTCGCAGATCTTATATGATTTATTTCATATACACCTTTTAACCTTCATCGCTTTCGCGGGAACATATGAACACATAATTGACAAGCTGCCAACATCAGTGTCTTCATAGCTTAGTTGGTTAGAGCATCACACCGGTATCACGAGGACACGGGTTCAAATCCCGTTTTTTTTTCAGGCTTCTTACGCAATTGCATAAATTGCGTTCACAACTACGAGGATTATTCTTCACTTGATTTCATTTCCGCAGTTCTTATATATGTCATTTCATATGGTATAACTGATTGTTAGCGTGTAATAACATGGAGGGTATACAGGACTTGGTTGTCGTTTTTGTTTTTCCATTGCTTGTTCCGATCTAATTTAAAATGTCTTCCACGGCGTCACCAGCAAAAGTCCTTTTCAAATTGTCTCGTTCTTGTTTTATGGCAGCTTCCCTCTTAAGCTTCTTTTCCTACAGAGAAAATAGCATAAAAAACTAACTTTCAATCAAAGAAGTCCAACTAATAAAATCAGGTTTCGTTCAAAACAAAAATAACTTTGGCCAGTTACCTAGTAGGCGATGCAAATTTCCCTTTCGTAAACGGTCGTTGCCATTTGAAACGGTCGATGCCATTTCTCAGAACGGTCGTTGCCATTTGAAACGGTCGATGCCATTTCTCAGAACGGTCGTTGCCATTTGAAACGGTCGATGCCATTTCTCAGAACGGTCGTTGCCATTTGAAACGGTCGATGCCATTTCTCATGACGGTCGATGCCATCGTAAAGGTCGATGCCAAGAAGGAACCGATATTTCCGACTCTCTCGGACGACATGCGTGACAATCAGAGCAATGCGTGACTAGCTTTCCTACAAACCATCGCGATTTTTATCAAATCAAAATGGCGGACAAACCCGACAATTTTCTCAAAGATCTAATATCTTCAGCTATAAAAGAAGTCGAATCGAAAAGTAAATCTTTTGAATCGACCGAAATTACAAAGGAGAGTTTTCTGGCTTCGCTTCCAGATGATTCATTTTACTACCTGAAGGCAATTTCAGGAAATGGAGAAAAGTTCAAAGTGCACTTTTTGACCGAAGATATAACGAAAGAAAACCTGGAGCAGTGGATATCCGAATATGAAGTGATAAACAGCATCTCAGTGAAGTTAAAGACAAAGAAGGCACCAACAAGCGGCTATGTTTTGCAAAACTACTATAGATGCCAACACAACACTCGCGACTGGAGTCCAAGTAAAGATCCACAGCAGAAATTGTACTTGAACCCATCTGCCAGAGTAAAGAACACCAATTGCCCCTTTCAGATGATAGTCAAAATAGACAGCGAGGGATGTTGTTCTGTGGACATAGAGTGGGAACACAACCATTCACTTGAAACTCTGGAGGCCTCTAATTTCCGTGACCTTTCTCCTGAGTGCACAGAAAGGGTTTTGAAGTTGTTTGAAAGTGGGCATACACCAGCAACCGCAAGCGGCAACAGTACTTGAAAGAACTCAAAGAATCATGTCAGGATGAATTGGAATTTCACAGGAAAAAGGCCAATCGGGCCGAGAAAAAGGGACCTTAGTTACCTCTACACGCAATTTGGTAAGGATAGGTATGGTGGACAGGGCGTTATGATGTTTGAAAGACTTTCCGAAAGGCTTCAACAATACAAGAAAGACAACCCTGAAGCTACTACTTGTTACCAGATGTATGAAGGTGATGATACGCCTCTTATAATTGCTATTGTAACGCCTCTCATCAACCGTGTACACAAGGAAGTGCAGCAGTCTGGTGAGATGGTTTTTGTTGATGCTACTTCTAATACAGAAGAGCACAATCTTAAAGTGTTTTTAATGTGCACAAACAATGTATCTGGAGCACTTCCACTTGGCATCTTGATCACCAGTGATGAGCAGGAGCGTACACTTAAACAGGGCTTTGAAATGCTT
>CAXIVM010003021.1:0-19021 GCA_964035705.1 Porites rus | reverse complement strand
GTCAAATCCAAGCCCTTTGTTTCCGCCGTTTTCGCGGTTTTCGCGTTTTCGCGTGGCCTGCCCCCGCATCACCGGGGGCCGAGACACACGTTTCGTATGCACAGAATTTAGAGGAGGGAGGCCAATTCAATGGTGCCTGCCTTTTGTGAGCCACCCGAGGGCAAAAAATCTATTCCAATGTAGCAACCTGCCTGTGTGCGCAAGTGAGATTTTGGACGTGACCCCTCCACAAGTAAATCGACCTCGCGTGCACACGTGAGGTGATTTTTGCGTGCGCAAGTGGGACCGTGACCCTTCCCACAGCGGATGCTAACGGCCACCAGGCCTTGGCCATTTCACAAAAGACTTGAATGCTTAGATCAGCGAGGTTTACAAAACGCTGCCAAAGTAAAATTTCAAGAAGGGAAGGGTCCACTCCAATATAGATCAATATAGCACATCGTTTCATACAACGCTGCTCACCAGGAAATATGCGTTTCGAACTATAGCAGCACCATCCAGCACCAAACTGGAAAAAAGACACAAATAATCAATTCGGGGACTGGCAACCGGTGCAGACAGTTTTTTGCGGCACCACCTCGGCTGTAAGATGTCAATTCAGTGTATCTTCGTTTGATGTGAGGCACTTTTGATCCGTGCATGCAGCCGCGTCTAGATAGTGCAATTGGAAAATTCACTGTAAATTACGCATGGAGTTAAAAGGTACTATGAGATACTACAAGCTACACGCGATGCAGCACCCATCGTACAACCAAAGTCCAACCAATTGAGCCCTCAAGCGAAAGGGATGGCAGGGAGTTGGAAGCTGCCCGCAACAGGTGTGCAGAAAGAATTGCACCAATTCGCGAATCCGGAAACCAGCTGCTGTTTGCCTGGCATGTGTTAAAGTCCGGGTGGTCAAGCACCTCAGCTTAGCCAAGCTGCCACTTTCAGGTGTACCTTGCTCTTAGGCAATGTGGCGGTGAACTCGGCCCCTCCTGCGGAGTTTGTTGATTGATTGCTGTGTGGTTTCGGGAGGAGTTGAAGGTCTTCACACGCCAGGCTTTATCGATCCTCACCGCCGACATTGCGAGTGGCCTCATTGGTTTTCTCGTTTCGCGGCTGAGAATTTCAGGAAGTGTTGTGATAACCAAGAAATCGGTTGTCCTGTCTCGCTTGGCACAATGAGTTGACGAGCTCAGTTATGCTCAGGTTTCCACTGCTTTGATCGTCGTGTTTGGTGAGATCCTGCCACAGGTCACTGGGAGTAAAGTGTTTCTCTTGTTTGTTTTTGAGGGGGGTAGGCCGGGGTAGGCCATAAGATGTAGCTAGTAGCTTAAGCAAGATCGCTCGCGCACTATTCAGTTGTTTCCTAGATCTTTAGGGGAACTTGCCCGGGGGGTACTTTGATTTCGTTGCTTCGCACCACTTTTGAGTCATACACCTGGAACAAGTCGCAGGCAGCGTGCTCCAGATATGCGCTGCAGGCCAACTTCACCATTGAAACACTGATGTCCTGGACAAAACTGAAACTGTCATTGTCAGTCAGGATCAGTCAGGGAAGGGCAAGAAAGCAAGAATCCCGAAACTCGTTATATAACTATTCCTGACACATGCTCACGAGGTAGGAGCAAGAACAGTTCCCATCGTCAAGTTCTTAATGTGCGCCCCCAAGCGATGCTGCCGGCTCGGGCACCTTTCAGTTTGGATAGTCACAGATATGAAAGTTTCAGAATCCTTGCACAAACCTGCGTCAATAACTTGGCTGCGGAGCGAGAGCCAGCTTTTAGCTTGTCTTAAAGCTGTCTTATGTGGGACAGCCTAGGGAGAGGTTCACCCAAATCCAATCCACATTGCCAGGATTCTGTTCTTCATCATCACGAAGCCTATGAGCATCATCCTAGATTGGATGCTTGGGAGGGAAGTTGGCACAATTCACAGCCGAACCGTCTGGAACCCGGACTTGTCACCTGCCGCTTTGTAAGGCAAGACCACGCCGATACGGTGGGCTTGCGCTTTTGACACGCTGTGTTGAGGAGCTAATGGAGATGTTGAAGCTGCAGATCTCTTTGGGAGCTGTTAGCGCCGAAGAGGGAAAGATAGCACAGCAGGCGTTCGGGTGAACGCAAAATCAACCTGTTCGGCTGTTCGAACCGCACCTAGGGCCTTAGGGAGCTGAATGCTGCTTCAGGGTTAGTTGATTGGTTGTAGAGGCCAAGTGTTTGATCGATCCATCGCTTTCATAGCCCACCATGTTTCTAAAATATGCTGCAATGTTCGGGCAAAGCCTCATACAGAACAGTTGAATTTGCATGAATTGACCATTTGCACGTCAACTAGGATTTTTATCCAGCCCATGAATGGTGCCGTTTTATGCAGGTAGCTGAAGGAGCACTAAGCTTTCGTGACAAGCAGGTGACATGGGCGCCGACGCAAAAGGGTTGCAATGCCACATGTCACTGTCATGTCACTAAAAGAAGTTGCATATATTGACCCTGGTTAGGTGGGTGACATCATGACGCCACTGGAAGATGTCAAAGCCCTAGTGAAATGTAGAAGTGGCGTTGGTGGCTTGAGCTCACACAGTTCACTTGGGTGAGCTCAAAGAGTTTCAAAGTTTCGGCGTTTAAGGCATACTTTCTCAGTAGCCGCACCAAGCTAGGGTATGATGCCATTCGGGAAATCTTTGAGACCGGATATAGCCTCTTGGCAGAGCTGGAGAGGGGCAGAGGGGCAGAGGCAGTTTGGTCAATCAATGACCTTAAAAACAACATTACAACACTTCAAGGCCGCATTCCCATCTACGGCATGGACAAGCACGACTACCGAGGGCTCCTTTACACTAAGGATAACATGAAAGCAGTACTTCTCTCAACCAAGTTCAGGAGTGGGAAAGGATGGAAAAGGTAGGCGCCTTTATTGCTTGCAGGACTTGATGCTGGCCGATCCAGAAGATGAGATGAAGGCGTTCTATTTCCTGATTCTGATTCCCCAGAAACTTTGTGCATCGCAAGTCCGCTTTGCGTCAAGGTCTTTCATAAGCAAGAACACGACCGAGTAGTCACTAATGGTCTTTCTATTCGCTCATCCTGGGCTTAGCCACCCATTACTAGAACAAAGAAGAAGCAGGTTTGCAAACTTTTACCGTCTCATGTTTTTTGTGGTGCAAGGTGGGCGACTTCATCCAGATATTTAACCGGAAGGCCTGCGGAACGCTGGATGTCAGCATGGCACCAAAAACTCCAAACAAACACACGAACAGACAATAATTATGAACTACATGTTGGATGCTTCTAGGTGTTTGTGGTGTTAAGATATCTACAGTAAGTTTACAAGATGTATAACATAAGTTATACAAGCAGCTCTTTTGCTGCCGTCTCTCCTTTTGCAAGTGATTCTATAGTGTTTTGAAGGTAGAGACGTTCTTCGAGGACTGCCCGTGTTCGGCAATGCCTCGGCATGAGCTCCTCGCAAGCTGCTTTTGACAGGAGACTAAACTAGTACAGTGTTTGAACGCCTTCAAGAAAGGGGGCACACATATGGGCCTCGTCCGAAAGGTTGGCAGCCTACTGTGAAACTTTGCAGTTGTTCTTCAACAAAGGTAAGAAGAGACTATTACATACTTTAAGTGTTTGGCAAGGCAATTACCACGGTCGACACAAACCCTCGCTTCGAGATTGTTGGCGTCGGAGTCTTGGCATGACATGCAGCACTTGGCCGCAAAGTTTGCTCAGCACGTATTATTTTGATCAGTATCAGAAAGCAGCAATGATACCAAGATATATTTTAGTAGATACTTTTATATTTTGCACCACGGAAATTTACAGTAGTTACCAAGAACGTGTAGTGTAAACCACAGCAATTATCCCCGTTGACTAGTGAGCATTTGGCTCTAGACCGGACAGCATGAACATGTCCTGTCAGCAAATCGATAATGGCTGCGATGCAAAAGCAAAGAAAGTTCTCAAGATATGCATGCGTAAAAACAGAGGCAGAGAGAGAGAGAGAGGAAAAAAAAATAAGAATAGCCAGAAAGCCGCTTTTTGTGCAGATTCACCATCCACACACCTCTTGGAAAATCATGCCATTCAATTCTGTGCGGGTTAGATGTGCAGCTGTCGGCTTGGAAGCCAACTTCTCGCTTGACCAAAAGCACCTGCTGGTTGCAGGGCTGAAGAAAGACTTAGCAGAAAAGGTCCAGCTGCAAGCGCGCCTCGGCAGCGTGCTGCATGATGTTGCAAAGCGTTCATGAATCATTGAGGGGAATAATTGTCAGGTGGGAGAACAGCATGCGCAACGCCATGAGACGCCCCACAAAGAAAAGTTTACAATGTGCTTCATCGCATGGAGGATCATGAAGCCTTAAAATGTCGTAGAGGAATGCAATAATCCTGCAGCATCCTACAGCATTTTGTGCTGCAGATCCCAGCTTTGGCATCAAGTGGGATAAAGCCAAGAGATGTCAAAGGTTTGTCACATCATGTTCCTTTGGTTCCGGAGCTCAATTCCAGCTATTCAGGTGGCGTATAGATCTTTTGCACAATGGTGTGCGTCTATCATTCGAGGACATCATTGATGTGCAAAGTGATGAGGGCATTCTGGAGCTGGAGATGAAAATCCGGAAGGCCTCTGCCAAGAAAACCATTTCAATTGATTCCCGACTTTTGATGCAAATCTCCGATCCCGCACTGAAGCAGGCCCACATTGAGCATTTGAGAGAGGATCTTGGACTGTCAGAAAGCTTGCAAGGTGACCGGAGTTCGCGAAGCCAGCGAAACCAGAGCTTCGAAGAAGTCTTTCTCACTGTTACGGACTGGGACTCGAGAATGCCTGAGACAGCCACTGACATTTTGGTGGAGTTTCTGGCCTCGAGAAGCGATGACAGTCAAGTTTGTTTGGTGCATTTGGACTTGCATGGGACTTTGCCCAGACTATTGAGCGCAATGCTTCGGAATCGGGCATACTTTGAGTCAGCTGCAAGCTCGGTGGAGACACTTGAGCTAAGTTTGGAGAATGTTGATCCTTTGGACGATTTCCTTCCACGCTTTCCAAATTTGTGTGCCCTCAGGATGTATAGGCCAGAGTTTCCATTTCAACAGGATCCTGAGGACCTGACTGATCAGTACAGTATGCGGCTGTTGCATTTAAATTGCCAGTCCCTGCAAGATATCGCTATTGTTGGACTGCATGCTGGTCAGCAAGGCATTTTCAGCACGGTGCTCAGGAGCCTTGCATGTGGCCCTTCTGCAGACATGCATCAACTGCTTTGGCTTTCCAACCTAGGGTTTCAAACAGGGAACGCTTTGAGTTTGACTGTTTTTGACTGATGTGTTTTTAGCATTGTAGCGCTTGAAGAACACATGTGTATATATATATATGTTCACATATATGTGTATATATATACTATACAACTATTTTTTTGCATTTATATATATATACATATTATTAGGAGCGCTGGGCGAGGGCTTTGCAGTGCTCCTATCGTAAGGTAAGAAGTTTGCAGGGAGATCACCAAGTGCTATGGCAAGTTTATCTACAACGCTTTGGTTTGTTAGCAGCTTACCCCATGTTCTGTTCGCGTTGAGAACGCTTGGTGATTTGTTGCAAGAGTTGAGGGCCAAAGCTTGGAGTCTCGGAGCTGAAGTTGCATTGATTCAGAGCCTATTGTTGTCATAGTATAGAGGACGTGTTGTCAGTCAGAAGTAAGCACGTCCAAGACCACAGGAAGTTTGGTCGCATAGGGCATAGACACCAAGCAAGTATTCTGTCAACCTTTTCCGAGGGGTGACAACTTCCTCCTTAACTTGGGGAAGCTCAATATTCAAATAGAAAGCGGCGAGGGCTTCGACCAAGGCTGGACGCTGTCCAATCGATTTTGTCAATTGATTTCGCAGCTGCAAGTCCTGATTCCCACCAACATGTCTCAGTTTTGGTGCATTTTTTGAGTTTGTCATGGTGTCCACCAAGATTTGCACGCACTGAACTGACTGACTGACTAATATATACTGACGCTGAGTTCGAAGTCTGGTTTTGCCGCCAGGCTTCGGTACAGTCCACGAAGTGGCCAGGGCCGCCTTGAATCGGGGACTGGATGACGATCAGATTGCTAAGCAGCTAGCAGTGCACAGGAAACTGATGGAATTTGTACAGTTTCAGACATTGATCAAGAAATAAGTTAATTATGCTACAAACATATAGCAAAGGGAATTGCGCGTGTAGCGTGTTTGTAGCATTGGAGTCATTAGAGTGTCCATGATGCTAAGGAGGCGCAAAGTTCTTACCACCATTCGTTCTACACAGCCAGCCTTTGCGGCGCATCCGAATGACACGTTATTGTGCTTGTTTGACGTCACTCCCCTTTCCCTGGGTGTGGTTTCTTGGTTTGAATGGGATTGAATCATGCATGTGCTCCAATCAATCACATGTGTAATGTGTGGTTTTCTTATGGCAACTTATATAGGTTGTTTGTAATCAGCGGGGATCCTTTGATGTCTCCCCTAAGGCTTCAGCTGGTGGAACGCAGTTAGTTGAGGACATCAGCGCCTTGCAAGAGCTACGCGGGTCAATCATCACTGCGCAGGTAGCATCAAGCGCATCAGCACAAGTGCCACTCCATATTCAATGCAGCACCTTTTTTGAAGTGAGACACTGTGATATATCGCGACTGTGTTGAGTTTCATGAAGTCCATCCCATCCTGACTGGGAACGCTGAACCAGGCAATCTTGCAGGAGAAACACTTCTTTCTGGACATCTTCCTGCTGAGAGCACAGTTGCCGACCTGGAGACACTGCTGGTCACTTCTTGCAGCAGATCATGGGGCGGTGCTAGTTTCTTCCTCGGTGATTGTCGAGTCTCACGCAGCTCCACCTTGTGCCAATATGAATCGCTGCTTGTCAAGGACCCTCGACAGAAAAGCAGCTCTCAGACTGCTGTTGAAGCACCAGCACTCATGCTACTAATTTCATGATATAATTGTTTCTTGGTTGTTTGACCTCTAGTTTCGCTGGTTGCAATATTTGAACATAAATATTTGACAATATTTGCATGTTTCACAGGGTTGACTTGCCAACTTGCATTGCACCAATCAGCAAGTCAAGAATTTACTTTAGTAGTTGCCTTCCTTGTTGGCCACAGTGCGAAAATCTCCCTCTCCTTGATGCCCCTATGCTTACTCCAAGCGCTATATTGCCGTTGCTGCCATCACTGCTGCCGATCAATCAATAAATCACACACACACGCCAGAAGAGAAGCCGTGTCAATGCCAAAACATAACAACAAGCCAAAAAAACAGCGCCAAAGCCCTTCAGGAATCCCACTGAAGGGAAGGACTGCACGAGCAGTTGAAGCTCCAAGGCCTGCCAGTCGTCTCACAATCGTACACACTCACCCATCTCCCATCGTACCAAGAGTGACACCATCAACAAGGGTGCGGCATGGTGCAGCACTGGGATCGCGAGCAGTGAATGGCGGAGTATCTCCGACTGGAGCTAGATGAGCAAAGTTTGCAACCACAGAAGCAAAGAGCTCTCAACATTCCATGGCATTGTCCAACCACATCGGTAGCCATTGCTGCCTCTAGCAACCTTTATGAATGTCAAAGAGGGAGTTAGCGGGTTTAACTCAAGCAATCTCACAAGTTTTTGCACAAACAGCGGGCTTTAGACCTGTTGAGACCGCCATTGCTGGCGAGTTTGCTTGTGCTTTCGTTCTTCCATGGGTTGCGATGCTGACCTGTTGAGGAGGAGAAGGATGCCGTGATGACCGGCATAATCCAACGGAACACCACGATCCCTACAAAGAAGTCGAAGCTGTTTACCACGTACTGTCACAGACAAGAAGGAGTGTGCATTCAAGTCCTTGAAGGGGAACTGCTCCTGGCCAAAGACAACCACGTAGTGGGACATCTTCAGTTGAATGGTGTTTGTCCAGCTTTCGAAAGGGGTATACTTCTCATTGAAGTGACCTTTGATATCGACGTTCCCTGGCTGCAATTTGCATGGAACATCTCCAAATTGACAAAGAATTGAATGTTGACACCACTCGACAGGCCTCATTCTGTTTGTATACAGTTGTGCCTGAGGCCAACGGCATTTTGCACGTCACAGCATTTGATCATGGCTCTAGATCCAAATCTACTGCAACATTCCCGCTTGAGAAGCGAAGTCATGCAAGAGGTGCCGAAATTGAACGCGCACTGGCAAATGCAGAAGTGCATTGGAAACAGCGGAGTGCTATCGAGGAGCTCTTTTGCACAACTGTCCATGTCCAATCGACAAAAGTTGAACGGCAGATAAGTACGCTCAACGCCTGTTTGTAAACAGATATATAAAATTACATTTTACGTGTATATAATATGTATATGTATACATACATATCAATGACACAGGCCACAGACTCTGTTGTTTGTTGTTAAATTTCAGGTCAGCCCTAACACTAAGCCAACTTCCCTTGAGGCAAGGAGCGAGATTCTGGCCAAATGCGGTAAGGTTTTGCAGCTCAGGCCGTCACAGGCCAAGCAAGCAGAGGATCTCCTCGCATGGATGGACCTATTGGCGAAAGAGAATGCATGTCAGATGTCTTTCATGTTTTTGTTGCATGAAGCCCTTGTAACTTCTCAACCATCCTGGACCTACAAAAGATTTCGTAGTTGTGGTGAGTGCGGTCGTTTGTTTTCTCTGGGCTGTGACACTTGCAGGATGAGCACGAGTTGAGTGAAGACATTGACTACGTTGCCAAGCTCAAAGCAGCAGATAACATGGTTCGTCAACTTGACAGCAAGGCAGCCATAGAAGAGGTTGATTGATGACACCTCGAAATGGAAAATCAGCCAAGAGACATCGCACTAGAGGCTGAAAATGTGCGCTTCGGACCCTCCATTCGCTTCCCCCAGTTCGGACAACAAGACGCAGCAGTCTGCCATTTCTCGCAAACAACTCCAACACCAGGTGCTAACTTTGGAGGACATTGTCGAGGAGATCATTCAAGAAGAGATTGTCGACGAAACGGATGTTTATGCTGCTGCCCTCAGGAATGTAATGTCATTGTCACGTCATTGCATTTCAAAGCACCTGCCAGCAGCCCGCATCAATGTATCAGGACACTCCACTTTGTGCACAAAGACCCCCAAATTGATTGAAAGTATATCCCCACTAAAATGTATTGGAAACAGTTTCTATCCATTTTGGTGAGCACTATAGACGACCTTTGGGCTTTGCGTCTTGTAATCTACCCCCTGATGCTCAGAGTGGATGTTCTTTGCCTGGACTCCAGGTTTAGCTTTACGTCCGGTTTTTGGGTCAACCTGTTGCATTCCTGTTTTCGTACCAGACTTGACTTGTTTAGGCAGGTTTGGTCCAAGGGGCAAACGGACTTCCCACCATGCACACCGATTGTTAATGACCACCGTGCAGTTTGGAATCTTTCGACAGTTGCTGTGAGAAGCTACAGCGAACACTCTTAATGTGGCTGCTACGATGCTTAGCCATGCTTAGCATGCCATGCCTTGATTTCACTACCTCTCAGGCCATCTCAGGCCTTAGCCTAGCTCTTGTTCAATCTAGAACTCTTTCCACAATCAGCTCCAAGGTCGATGTGGATCGGCGGTTGAAGATCGGCGGTCGAGACACCACAAACTTCAATCTAGGCAATCAGCCATATCGTACCATTTCCTTTTTTGCTGGGATGACGCCGTGCCGAGAAGAGTTTTATAGAGTCTTTTGCCTTCTTCCATATGTTTTGTGAACATGGTGAGGTTCTGTAGAAATCGCGTCTCTTTCAGATTTGTTCGTGCAGTCTCAACATGTGCAGGTCCTGAAAGAACCTGTTTCTGATACAAACAAACGATAACAAACGTATTTGATCATATATGTAATTAACTATTTATATATATATATATGTTGTTTGTACATATACTGTAGACATTCCCACAGACTGCTGCTGTGACAGGCGTCTTCAACCCAATTTGGCGCTCACGGGGTGACAAACTGAGCCGTGAAGAGGTCCCTTCACTTCGCGTGCAAGATCCTAGATATGTTTGAACAAAATATCATGTGCATATACATGCATATATTATGTACATAAATGAAACATACAGGTATTGCTCGATGAAGGCACCTGCAAGTCCTCACACCATTGTGTCGTTGCTTTGAATTGCTCAAAGCAATGCCACTGTGAAAGCTTGAAGGACTGAGCGCATGATATGAATGGGCAGTCTTCAAGATGTTTCACATGTGTGATAGCATAGTAACTGGTTGCGAGTCCTTGGTAAGCTGTCAAGTGTCATGTGATGTTTGGTGCATGTTCCTATGCGTGCAAGTGACAAGTGTGTGTGTGTGTATCTATATATATATATATCGAAAGCCAGCTGATAGGCTAGGCTGAAGTGCTGGATGGGCGGCAGGGTGAACCCAGAGCCTGGTAGGGGAGAGCCAACCAAAAGGAGGTCAAAATGTATAAGGGCCTTGGTGATGCGAGTGTATTGTGGCATCTGTGATACAATCGTAAATGTTTGTGGTACCACAAAGGTTGACTAATGCATCATTAATCATTAGCATCACAAAGACGCCAGGACACCACTCAAATGGACAGGAGTCGGCTTTGTTGCGTGCATGGCTCTTCCCCAGCAAACATGGACCGCGAGGTGTAAAGACGGTAACCTAGGCAGGCACGTTGCCGCTATAAAGGCCTCAACGTTGAAGGCAATGTGTGGTGTCAACAAAGGACCGTTTTCTGCACTGCTCCGCTGTAGGGCCCGCGCGATCCAAGAGGGGGTGGGCCGAAACGCATCTTGACTAATGGACTCAACGGAAAGGGCTGCTGTGTCACAGCTTTGTAGAACTAAAGAGGGCACCAGCAAAGGAGTGCTATCTTCTGGGATCTAGCTAGATCCCCCCAAACAGCCGCAAAGAAAATTCGTTGAAAGACCATGTTTGTGGTCTGCTTGAAGGCTATGCACCCAACTCCCCTGAAGATAGAAGCGTTAATGATGTTTGCTCTATTTTGCTCTGCTGCTGGGAGGACAAAACACCTCTGCAAGCCGAGTACACAGAATATCGCATAGACGGCATTCTGCACGATGTACCTTCCAAGTTTTGCCACTGATAGTTTGGGTTTGAGATTATACTTGGCCCAGCCATGTTGGCAGTGTCTTTTGAAGCAGAATTGATCTTCATGTGCAAGTGACGCTATAGTAGGCATAAGGTCATAAGCCCTCCTTTTTGATATTTGTCACTCTTTTGTTCGCTTCGTCAGAAGTGTTCCAAAGGGCGGCAAAGGCCCCAGAAGGTATGCAATGGCCTCCAACGTACTATGAGGGCTGGCTACAAGCACCCAGTGTGCACTAGAATTCTCAGTGTCTACGAAGGCTGGCTTTCGTCCCATCCCTTTTCACGTATGCGTGTGTGTGTGTGTGTTGGTATAGATTAATTACACCGGGTGGTCTTTGCCCGTCGCCAGGTCAACGCCATCTCTGCGCATTTGATGCGGACGGCCTTCAAGTCAGGCAGATTGACCAAAATAAAGAAGGTGTCAAAAAAGTTGAAAGACCTATAGCAGGATGACAATCTCAGTTGTAGGGGTATGATGCCCTACTATGGCAGTTGGAAGTTGCTCTCGGATGCTCTTGGCAGATAGTGTGAATGTGGAAGAGTTGAGTTGTGGAGCTGAGTTATTTCTTCGAGTTTCTTGCATTTGGCTTGCACAGGTGGCGAATACTCCTTGAAGTATGACACCATAACTTGGCTGGTTGGTGAGGCTGATGTTGGGAAGCCTTGGGAACATTTGGATACCACACCTACATTGTTCCTATCGCAGAATACTTAAGCACTACTAAGCTTGAAGGCAAGCGATCGCAAATAGAGTCGAGTTTCCTGCGGCAAAGTTCGCCTTGATGTGTCGCCCGATTCACCCAAGGTCCAGAACCTCACTCGACATGCCCCAACAGGGCTCGACCCGGCCGACACTGACTGGCCCATCCCTCAGAGCTTGCGCACACCAGAAGCCATTGTCAGACTTCCAGAAGCTTTGGCACATGCAAAAGATCAGGATCTACCGCAGAGGAGAAGTCACTCATCGATGCACACTTATTTTGCAAGGCTCAGCACCACGGAAAGTATGCGTCAAACACTGTCAACAGGAAAACAATCAGAAATTCATAGAACTCCTGAACTGGTTCAAGATGACATGACATGTCATATCAGTCCACAAGCTGCTGAATACAGCACCGTGATTTGACTACTTCAGCTGAGCTACTTAGATGGGTTTTGCCGACATTTGAACATGTCGAGAAGCTTATTTGGCAAGTAGTGTGTTTGAAAATTCTTTCAGAACATGCCAACTCAACTGCACTCCAGATTGATGGTTGTGTTTGCATGTTTCGATTCTATTCTGTTGCCCTAATCCTTTCTGCTAGGTTGATGTTGTCAAGAAAGCTAGCCTCATCTAGCTGGAGTCGCTCTTGCTTTAGCAAGTTGTTTGACGGGGTGGACGGCGCCTCCCAGACCATTGAATTCTATTTACTTTTCATGTTTGTTTCTACTAGCTTCTTGTTACTAG
Source organism: Porites rus (assembly GCA_964035705.1). Taxonomy (NCBI): domain Eukaryota; kingdom Metazoa; phylum Cnidaria; class Anthozoa; order Scleractinia; family Poritidae; genus Porites; species Porites rus. The sequence goes on along the minus strand of CAXIVM010003021.1, from coordinate 6,489 downwards.
TAGTAAGGCACCTGTTACTACTAGCGTGGCACTTGTTTCTACTAGCTTCTTGTTACTAAAATTACACCACCGTAGACCCCAAACAGTTTGTGTTTTTCGAATCGGAACACTCTGCAGCCTGCGACGTCCAGAGCTGGGAGACAAAGGATTGCAAGGCAGAGGCGGCCACAGCAGTCCAGAGCTGGGAGACAAATGTAGACACAGGGAGACAAATGTGCAAGCGAGATGGAGACAAATGCAAAGGCTTGCGAGGACACATGTAAAGGATTGCAAGGCAGAGGCGGACACAGCAGTCAGAGCTGGGAGACACATGTAAAATTAAGGATTGCAAGGGAGAGGCGGACACAGCAGTCCAGAGCTGGGAAGAAGAGGAGACAAATAAAAGGAAGTGGGAGACAAGCCAGCCGGGAACCCGACCAGAAGCACCCAGCCTGGGAGACAAATGAAAAGAACTGGGAGACAAGTGAAAAGAAGTGGGAAACAAATTAGCCCAGCTGGAGACCCCAATAGCAAGATACAAACCGGGACAAAAAGAAAAATCTGGAAACAGCTGCTGTTTTCAACACATCGACCATCTCTTCCTTGGACACCATGATCACATAACCGGGACACGATCACAAAATCAATCAAAACATGATCGGGACACCGGGACACCAGCATCACATGACCCGGACGCCATCAAAACATGACCGGGACACCATCCGCCCACCAGCTCTGACGGTGACCCAACGGCGCCCGTCCGCCTATTAGTTTTGCAAGACCCCATAGCATGGCTATTGGGAATGAAAGGAAGTGGGAGACAAGCCAGCCGGGAACCCCGACCTGGGAGTGGGAGACAAGACGGCCGGGAATCCGACCAGACCATCCAGCCTGACCAAAAGCGTGGGAGACAAATGAAAAGAACTGGGAGACAAGTGAAAAGAAGTGGGAGACAAATGAAAGGAAGTGGGAGACAAGCCAGCCGGCAACCCGACCACAAGCACCCCGCCTGGGAGACAAATGAAGAACTGGGAAACAAATGAAAAGAAATGGAAGACAAAGAACTGGGAGACAAATGAAAGGAAGTGGGAGACAAGCCGGCCGGGAACCCGACCAGACCATCCAGCACCAAGGCGACCATTCTGTAAAGCATTGAGAACCCCTAACAGTAAACTTTTTGGAGAATGAAAAGAAGTGGGAGACAAATGAAAGGAAGTTGGAGACTGGGAGACAAATGAAAAGAATTGGGAGACACATGAAAGCAACTGGGAGACAAGCGAGCCCGGAACCCGACCACAAGGAACAGCCTGGGAGACAAATGAAAGGAAGTGGGAGACACATGAAAGCAAGTTGGACCCGGCAACAAGCCAGCCGCTAACCCGACCACAAGCACCCAGCCTGGAAGACAAATGAAAAGAACTGGGAGACACATGAAAGGAAGTGGGAGACAAGCCGCCCACAAGCACCCAGCCTGGGAGACAAATGAAAAGAACTGGGAGACAAATGAAAAGAACTGGGAGACACATGAAAGGAAGTGGGAGACAAGCCAGCCGGGAACCCGACCACAAGCACCCAGCCTGGGAGACAAATGAAAAGAAGTGGGAGACAAATGAAAGCAAGTGGGAGACAAGCTAGCCAGGAACCCGACCACAAGCACCCAGCCTGCGAGACAAATGAAAAGAACTGGGAGACAAATGAAAGCAAGTTGCAGACAAGCCAGCCGGGAACCCGACCGCAAGCCTGGGAGACAAATGAAGACAAATGAGAAAAGTGGGGGACACATGAAAGGAAGTGGGAGACAAGCCAGCCAGGAACCCGACCACAAGCAACCAGCCTGGGAGACAAATGAAAAGAACTGGGAGACAAATGAAAAATGGTGGGAGACAAGCCAGCCGGGAACCCGACCACAAGCACCCAGGGAGACAAATGAAAAGAATTGGGACAAATGAAAGGAAGTGGGAGACAAGCCAGCCTGGAACCCGACCACAAGCACCCACCCTGGGAGACAAATGAAAAGAACTGGGAGACAAATGAAAGGAAGTGGGAGACAAGCCAGCCAGGAACCCGACCACTAGCACCCAGCCTGGGAGACAAATGAAAAGCACTGGGAGACAAATGAAAGGAAGTGGGAGACAAGCCAGCCAGGAACCCGACCACAAGCACCCAGCCTGGGAGACAAATGAAAAGAACTGGGAGACAAATGAAAGCAAGTTGCAAACAAGCCAGCCGGGAACCCGACCGCAAGCACCCAGCCTGAGAGACAAATGAGAGGAATTGGAAGACAAATGAGAAAAAGTGGTGGACACATGAAAGGAAGTGGGAGACAAGCCAGCCAGGAACCCGACCACAAGCAACCAGCCTGGGAGACAAATGAAAAGAACTGGGAGACAAATGAAAGGAAGTGGGAGACAAGGTTCCCGACCACAAGCACCCAGCCTGGGAGACAAATGAAAAGAATTGGGAGACAAATGAAAGGAAGTGGGAGACAAGCCAGCCTGGAACCCGACCACAAGCGCCCACCCTGGGAGACAAATGAAAAGAACTGGGAGACAAATGAAAGGAAGTGGGAGACAAGCCAGCCGGGAACCCGACCACAAGCACCCACCCTGGGAGACAAATGAAAAGAACTGGGACCCAAATGAAAGGAAGTGGGAGACAAGCCAGCCAGGAACCCGACCACAAGCACCCAGCCTGGGAGACAAATGAAAAGCACTGGGAGACAAATGAAAAGAAGTGGGAGACAAATGAAAGCAAGTGGGAGACAAGCCAGCCGGGAACCCGACCACAAGCAACAGCCTGGGAGACAAATGAAAAGAAATGGGAGACAAATGAAAAGAACTGGGAGACAAATGAAAGCAAGTTGGAGACAAGCCAGCCGGGAACCCGACCAGACCATCCAGCACCAAGGCGACCATTCTGTAAAGCATTGAGAACCCCTAACAGTAAACTGTTTGGGGAATAATTTATTAAATCATATTAGATCAATGTTATGGACCCCCCGTTCCGGGGGTTCAGAGATAGTGCGCTATTTGCTCGGCTACCCTGAGGCTTACTACAGTCATACTTTTCGTGCCTTTGCTGCCGCTGAAGTGTGTTGCATGTAGCATGTCCGACAATGCTTGCAATGGCACATGTGGGGATGCTACGTCGTACGTTGTGTCCGACTCTCCTTTCTCAACCGACTACGTTCATGGATAGCTCATTCAACGCCACCCCACACAAGAAAGCTCTCCATGTAGATACCCTTGCGATCCCTTGCGCACATACGGCATGCATCACACGCCTCATCGTCCGTGCGCTTACAACCACTGCATCGGGGCACGTTCAACGAAGGATTCTTCGATACCTCCTCACACATAAGGGCCCCTACTACATCCCTGCATCACTTGCGTCTACATGTTTACACGTGTTGATCATGAATCTAGCCTCAGCAAAATAGCTGGAGCCACTCTTGCTTTAGCAAGGAATTGAGAGGTGGACAGTAGCCTCAAAGACCTCAAAGTTTTGGGCCCCCGCACTTGGGGGGTTCAACTCCCACTGCCTTCTCTGGCTTTGGAGAGGCCTGGCCATACCATGAGTCCACATTGCATGGTACCTGGTAGCAGCGATGCTGGCCTTGATCTCACTCATCGCTTTAAATTTGGTTTCCCCTCATCATTCCTGGCTAAGAGCTCATGCCTCTCAACCTCACGGCCCACAATCATCTTAAATACGCTGATGTGAGACAACGTGCAAATGTGAACCCACATGATCTCATTATGATGGCCCTTGTGCCATCATACTGAGTAGCAAATCCCTCATCATGGCCTTCCTCATGAACATGGGACAAGGCATGACAAGGCTCACCGCCCCACCTCATCAAAACCCAGCCCCTCAACCAGCGGCTGAAAAATGCCTCCACGTATCTTGCACTTGGCCACCTCCCATGTTACTGGCTGAGTGTGACAGGTCTCATGCTCTCCCATCCAGCCGATCAACCTTCTCATCAAGCTGCCTCACGAACACTTGCCCATAGTGTGCCATCACCATGCCGTGCCTCCAACACCATTCATCATGAGCAATGCCAACATTGCAATCTGGCTAATGATCCTGCTTCCATGAACAGCAAAGCCCAACTAAGTCTCATGGTTTTCAATCCTGATGGCCATCCACCCAAGCTCCCATGAACCCAACTTCCCCTCACAACCAGAAGATCCTCATGCTCATTTTCCAATAAAGCAGCTGCATCAAAGATCTCATCAAGGAATACTGTATCACCCCAAGCTCCTTGTTTGGAGGCTGCCACCCTGCTTAGTATCCCACTGCTCTTGCGGAGCAAACAAATGCGCCCAGCAGTGGCTAGCTTTCGTTCCCCCCCCCGGGCCTCAAGTTTGTGTTTGCACGCCGCAGGTCGATTAGGCGCAATTGTTGGTCACGAGTCCTTCCATACCGACAATGGTGCGTGGAACTGGCAGTTTTGGAGCTCCGTCATCGTATCTCAAGACCTTGTTGCGCAATCAGAACACTGCAGATTGAGCTTGCCAGGTTCACATTGCTGGCAAGGCCAAGCTCCTGAGCAAGCCTGTCATTAATATCCTTGTGGAGACCTAAACTCGCCATTCATGCTTTGTCCTTATACAGTGAGTTTTGCAAGACATGACACTTTGAAGTTTGAATACTGCAACCATTTGGACCTTGAGTCCCCAAGCTATCCCTACCTCGCCAGCCAGGAAGTGTTCGGACAGTCTCGTTGACCATTTGCCTCAACGATCTCAAAAATGTGCTGGTGGTCGAAACCCAACCCGGTACCCTTGCCAAAAGATAAAAACCCGACATGTTCCATCGTTCAAAGTTGCATTCATGTTCGGAGGGCCAGGCAGCTCGTAGAAGTCGAAACCAAGCGTTGTGAAGATCACTTCCTTAAGACATCTTAAGACCATGTTCTTCACTTTGCAGGGATGCTTTGCTGCCGAAGCCCTTCAAGCCTGATTTCGACGCTTACTTGAGCACACCCAAGGCAGGCCACAATGTTTCAGCGCATGAAGGTGCATAAGGCCACCCATTGCAAAGCTGACACGCAAATGTTTCCGCGCATGGAGGACATCTTCAATTCTAAAATCTAGAAGTGGGTGGCTGTACGACAACATATGTTTTGATATGTTTTGTGCTCAACAACTGCAAAGGCAAGGCCTTGGTAGAGCCTGCAACCAAAGTGCGTGGGACGTTTGCGCAAATGACCCGCAAGGTGCGCGTTTTGTCTATCAAGAAAGATCTCTTCAGGAGAGCATGCGCTTGGGGCTTAGACTATATTATGCCCACTGCTGGAGACACTCGAAAGGCTTGCCGAAACATCCGCTCAAGTTTCTTTGACTTGCAGAGGCTGCAATGTGAGACCCAAGGACCTGGACAAAGATTCCACCACTTTGGAAGCAGCCCTCAAGAGTCAGGCACGCAACAAACTTTTTGCGGTTCAGCTTTGAGCGGGCTAAATCCATGCTGATCAGTTTGTCAAATACGTTCAAAGCTCCGAAAATCAACCGCGCAGTTGATCCTCAGCAATGCACGTGGGTTTCGTTTGCGGCTCCCTGGGCTTCCGGACAGGTTCTAGCACCAAGTCTCGCCAAAAAGCGCTGGACATACAGCCCTGACCTTACGAGCTCACAGGACTCCAATGACAGCATGGAACTCAGAACTTTCTCCTCAGCCCGTCACGCGTCACCCTCCTTGATTAAGTAGGCGCCTACTAATTAAGTAAGGGAGAAGTTCACTCAGTCACTCCTACTGGGACGCTATGGACACAGGATAGCTCACGCTTCCCCAAGGAAGCGCCCGCACTAATGGTTTGGTTCCTACAAGTTTAGCGAAACTTAAATAAGTAAGCTTCCTGTTACTACAGGTGAAACGATTCCCAAGGAAGTTTCTAGTTTCACGTTTAGGGAAACCTAATACGTTCTGCGCCTTTGGAGTCCATAGCAAAACGTGTTGCACTTATAGGGCAAACCGGCAAACCTGATTTTTTCTACCTTTAGGCAGTGATAACCTTCAAAGACGCTTCCCAACAGGGCGTAGGTGTGAAATTTTGCGATTCTGGAGGGATTTGCCACGAAGAACCGAATCTGAGCAGTGACTTCAGGCAGATCCGAACCCCGAAGAAAGAAACGGACATGCCGTTTATTTGCAGGTTCCTTATAACTTCAGGCAGAATCAAACGAACATGTGGGTCACCGACCAAACCCCGAAGAAAAGTTCACGTTCATGAGTTCGGAGTTGATCTATTTGCGTCAAAATCAGAAGTTTGTAGCCATAGATTGATTCATGGTTTTGAGCACATTCCGGCGTTGCTTTAGCTGCGGTGAATTATAGCATGCTGAAGAACCAGGGGCACGACAATTATAATTCGGTCATCCAAGATATTTTGGAAGATATTCGAGGAATATGTCAAATAGAAATTGCATGTTTGGGAGTTTAGGCAAGGTTTCAAACAGAAGATAATACATGTTGCAAGACGGCCTTTTTTGATGTGTTTGCATT
>CAXIVM010003019.1:0-24898 GCA_964035705.1 Porites rus | reverse complement strand
TACTACTAGTAAGGCACTTGTTCCTAGTAGCGATGCACTTGTTCCTAGTAGCTTCTTGTTACTACTAGTATGCACTTGTTCCTAGTAGCGATGCACTTGTTCCTAGTAGCTTCTTGTTACTACTAGTAAGGCACGTGTTCCTAGTAGCGATGCACTTGTTCCTAGTAGCTTCTTGTTACTACTAGTAAGGCACTTGTTCCTAGTAGCGTGCACTTGTTGCTAGTAGCTTCTTGTTACTACTAGTAAGGCACTTGTTCCTAGTAGCGTGGCACTTGTTGCTAGTAGCTTCTTGTTACTACTAGTAAGGCACTTGTTCCTAGTAGCGATGCACTTGTTCCTAGTAGCTTCTTGTTACTACTAGTAAGGCACCTGTTCCTAGTAGCGTGGCACTTGTTGCTAGAAGCTTCTTGTTACTACTAGTAAGGCACTTGTTCCTAGTAGCGTGGCACTTGCTCCTAGTAGCTTCTTGTTACTACTAGTAAGGCACTTGTTCCTAGTAGCGTGGCACTTGTTGCTAGTAGCTTCTTGTTACTACTAGTAAGGCACTTGTTCCTAGTAGCGTGGCACTTGCTCCTAGTAGCTTCTTGTTACTACTAGTAAGGCACTTGTTCCTAGTAGCGTGGCACTTGTTGCTAGTAGCTTCTTGTTACTACTAGTAAGGCACTTGTTCCTAGTAGCGTGGCACTTGTTGCTAGAAGCTTCTTGTTACTACTAGTAAGGCACCTGTTCCTAGTAGCGTGGCACTTGTTGCTAGAAGCTTCTTGTTACTACTAGTAAGGCACTTGTTCCTAGTAGCGTGGCACTTGCTCCTAGTAGCTTCTTGTTACTACTAGTAAGGCACTTGTTCCTAGTAGCGTGGCACTTGCTCCTAGTAGCTTCTTGTTACTACTAGTAAGGCACTTGTTCCTAGTAGCGATGCACTTGTTCCTAGTAGCTTCTTGTTACTACTAGTAAGGCACCTGTTCCTAGTAGCGTGGCACTTGTTGCTAGAAGCTTCTTGTTACTACTAGTAAGGCACCTGTTCCTAGTAGCGTGGCACTTGTTGCTAGAAGTTTCTTGCTACTACTAGTAAGGCACTTGTTCCTAGTAGCGATGCACTTGTTCCTAGTAGCTTCTTGTTACTACTAGTAAGGCACCTGTTCCTAGTAGCGTGGCACTTGTTGCTAGAAGCTTCTTGTTACTACTAGTAAGGCACCTGTTCCTAGTAGCGTGGCACTTGTTGCTAGAAGCTTCTTGTTACTACTAGTAAGGCACTTGTTCCTAGTAGCGATGCACTTGTTCCTAGTAGCTTCTTGTTACTACTAGTAAGGCACCTGTTCCTAGTAGCGTGGCACTTGTTGCTAGAAGCTTCTTGTTACTACTAGTAAGGCACTTGTTCCTAGTAGCGATGCACTTGTTCCTAGTAGCTTCTTGTTACCACTAGTAAGGCACCTGTTCCTAGTAGCGTGGCACTTGTTGCTAGAAGCTTCTTGTTACTACTAGTAAGGCACTTGTTCCTAGTAGCGATGCACTTGTTCCTAGTAGCTTCTTGTTACTACTAGTAAGGCACCTGTTCCTAGTAGCGTGGCACTTGTTGCTAGAAGCTTCTTGTTACTACTAGTAAGGCACCTGTTCCTAGTAGCGTGGCACTTGTTGCTAGAAGCTTCTTGTTACTACTAGTAAGGCACTTGTTCCTAGTAGCGATGCACTTGTTCCTAGTAGCTTCTTGTTACTACTAGTAAGGCACCTGTTCCTAGTAGCGTGGCACTTGTTGCTAGAAGCTTCTTGTTACTACTAGTAAGGCACCTGTTCCTAGTAGCGTGGCACTTGTTGCTAGAAGCTTCTTGTTACTACTAGTAAGGCACTTGTTCCTAGTAGCGATGCACTTGTTCCTAGTAGCTTCTTGTTACTACTAGTAAGGCACCTGTTCCTAGTAGCGTGGCACTTGTTGCTAGAAGCTTCTTGTTACTACTAGTAAGGCACCTGTTCCTAGTAGCGTGGCACTTGTTGCTAGAAGCTTCTTGTTACTACTAGTAAGGCACCTGTTCCTAGTAGCGTGGCACTTGTTGCTAGAAGCTTCTTTTTACTACTAGTAAGGCACCTGTTCCTAGTAGCGTGGCACTTGTTGCTAGAAGCTTCTTGTTACTACTAGTAAGGCACTTGTTCCTAGTAGCGTGGCACTTGCTCCTAGTAGCTTCTTGTTACTACTAGTAAGACACTTGTTCCTAGTAGCGATGCACTTGTTCCTAGTAGCTTCTTGTTACTACTAGTAAGGCACCTGTTCCTAGTAGCGTGGCATTTGTTGCTAGAAGCTTCTTGTTACTACTAGTAAGGCACCTGTTCCTAGTAGCGTGGCACTTGTTGCTAGAAGCTTCTTGTTACTACTAGTAAGGCACTTGTTCCTAGTAGCGATGCACTTGTTCCTAGTAGCTTCTTGTTACTACTAGTAAGGCACCTGTTCCTAGTAGCGTGGTACTTGACGCTAGAAGCTTCTTGTTACTACTAGTAAGGCACCTGTTCCTAGTAGCGTGGCACTTGTTGCTAGAAGCTTCTTGTTACTACTAGTAAGGCACTTGTTCCTAGTAGCGATGCACTTGTTCCTAGTAGCTTCTTGTTACTACTAGTAAGGCACCTGTTCCTAGTAGCGTGGCACTTGTTGCTAGAAGCTTCTTGTTACTACTAGTAAGGCACCTGTTCCTAGTAGCGTGGCACTTGTTGCTAGAAGCTTCTTGTTACTACTAGTAAGGCACTTGTTCCTAGTAGCGATGCACTTGTTCCTAGTAGCTTCTTGTTACTACTAGTAAGGCACCTGTTCCTAGTAGCGTGGCACTTGTTGCTAGAAGCTTCTTGTTACTACTAGTAAGGCACTTGTTCCTAGTAGCGATGCACTTGTTCCTAGTAGCTTCTTGTTACTACTAGTAAGGCACCTGTTCCTAGTAGCGTGGCACTTGTTGCTAGAAGCTTCTTGTTACTACTAGTAAGGCACCTGTTCCTAGTAGCGTGGCACTTGTTGCTAGAAGCTTCTTGTTACTACTAGTAAGGCACTTGTTCCTAGTAGCGATGCACTTGTTCCTAGTAGCTTCTTGTTACTACTAGTAAGGCACCTGTTCCTAGTAGCGTGACACTTGTTGCTAGAAGCTTCTTGTTACTACTAGTAAGGCACCTGTTCCTAGTAGCGTGGCACTTGTTGCTAGAAGCTTCTTGTTACTACTAGTAAGGCACTTGTTCCTAGTAGCGATGCACTTGTTCCTAGTAGCTTCTTGTTACTACTAGTAAGGCACCTATTCCTAGTAGCGTGGCACTTGTTGCTAGAAGCTTCTTGTTACTACTAGTAAGGCACCTGTTCCTAGTAGCGTGGCACTTGTTGCTAGAAGCTTCTTGTTACTACTAGTAAGGCACCTGTTCCTAGTAGCGTGGCACTTGTTGCTAGAAGCTTCTTGTTACTACTAGTAAGGCACCTGTTCCTAGTAGCGTGGCACTTGTTGCTAGAAGCTTCTTGTTACTACTAGTAAGGCACTTGTTCCTAGTAGCGTGGCACTTGCTCCTAGTAGCTTCTTGTTACTACTAGTAAGGCACTTGTTCCTAGTAGCGATGCACTTGTTCCTAGTAGCTTCTTGTTACTACTAGTAAGGCACCTGTTCCTAGTAGCGTGGCACTTGTTGCTAGAAGCTTCTTGTTACTACTAGTAAGGCACCTGTTCCTAGTAGCGTGGCACTTGTTGCTAGAAGCTTCTTGTTACTACTAGTAAGGCACTTGTTCCTAGTAGCGATGCACTTGTTCCTAGTAGCTTCTTGTTACTGCTAGTAAGGCACCTGTTCCTAGTAGCGTGGCACTTGTTGCTAGAAGCTTCTTGTTACTACTAGTAAGGCACCTGTTCCTAGTAGCGTGGCACTTGTTGCTAGAAGCTTCTTGTTACTACTAGTAAGGCACCTGTTCCTAGTAGCGTGGCACTTGTTGCTAGAAGCTTCTTGTTACTACTAGTAAGGCACCTGTTCCTATTAGCGTGGCACTTGTTGCTAGAAGCTTCTTGTTACTACTAGTAAGGCACCTGTTCCTAGTAGCGTGGCACTTGTTGCTAGAAGCTTCTTGTTACTACTAGTAAGGCACTTGTTCCTAGTAGCGATGCACTTGTTCCTAGTAGCTTTTTGTTACTACTAGTAAGGCACCTGTTCCTAGTAGCGTGGCACTTGTTGCTAGAAGCTTCTTGTTACTACTAGTAAGGCACTTGTTCCTAGTAGCGTGGCACTTGTTGCTAGTAGCTTCTTGTTACTACTAGTAAGGCACTTGTTCCTAGTAGCGTGGCACTTGTTGCTAGAAGCTTCTTGTTACTACTAGTAAGGCACCTGTTCCTAGTAGCGTGGCACTTGTTGCTAGAAGCTTCTTGTTACTACTAGTAAGGCACTTGTTCCTAGTAGCGTGGCACTTGCTCCTAGTAGCTTCTTGTTACTACTAGTAAGGCACTTGTTCCTAGTAGCGTGGCACTTGTTGCTAGTAGCTTCTTGTTACTACTAGTAAGGCACTTGTTCCTAGTAGCGTGGCACTTGTTGCTAGAAGCTTCTTGTTACTACTAGTAAGGCACCTGTTCCTAGTAGCGTGGCACTTGTTGCTAGAAGCTTCTTGTTACTACTAGTAAGGCACTTGTTCCTAGTAGCGTGGCACTTGCTCCTAGTAGCTTCTTGTTACTACTAGTAAGGCACTTGTTCCTAGTAGCGTGGCACTTGCTCCTAGTAGCTTCTTGTTACTACTAGTAAGGCACTTGTTCCTAGTAGCGTGGCACTTGTTGCTAGAAGCTTCTTGTTACTACTAGTAAGGCACCTGTTCCTAGTAGCGTGGCACTTGCTCCTAGTAGCTTCTTGTTACAACTAGTAAGGCACTTGTTCCTAGTAGCGTGGCACTTGTTGCTAGAAGCTTCTTGTTACTACTAGTAAGGCACCTGTTCCTAGTAGCGTGGCACTTGTTGCTAGTAGCTTCTTGTTACTACTAGTAAGGCACCTGTTCCTAGTAGCGTGGCACTTGCTCCTAGTAGCTTCTTGTTACTACTAGTAAGGCACTTGTTCCTAGTAGCGTGGCACTTGTTACTAGTAGCTTCTTGTTACTACTAGTAAGGCACCTGTTACTACTAGCGTGGCACTTGCTCCTAGTAGCTTCTTGTTACTACTAGTAAGGCACTTGTTCCTAGTAGCGTGGCACTTGTTGCTAGAAGCTTCTTGTTACTACTAGTAAGGCACCTGTTACTACTAGCGTGGCACTTGCTCCTAGTAGCTTCTTGTTACTACTAGTAAGGCACTTGTTCCTAGTAGCGTGGCACTTGTTACTAGTAGCTTCTTGTTACTACTAGTAAGGCACTTGTTCCTAGTAGCGTGGCACTTGTTGCTAGAAGCTTCTTGTTACTACTAGTAAGGCACCTGTTACTACTAGCGTGGCACTTGCTCCTAGTAGCTTCTTGTTACTACTAGTAAGGCACCTGTTCCTAGTAGCGTGGCACTTGTTGCTAGAAGCTTCTTGTTACTACTAGTAAGGCACCTGTTACTACTAGCGTGGCACTTGCTCCTAGTAGCTTCTTGTTACTACTAGTAAGGCACTTGTTCCTAGTAGCGTGGCACTTGTTACTAGTAGCTTCTTGTTACTACTAGTAAGGCACTTGTTCCTAGTAGCGTGGCACTTGTTGCTAGAAGCTTCTTGTTACTACTAGTAAGGCACCTGTTACTACTAGCGTGGCACTTGCTCCTAGTAGCTTCTTGTTACTACTAGTAAGGCACTTGTTCCTAGTAGCGTGGCACTTGTTACTAGTAGCTTCTTGTTACTACTAGTAAGGCACTTGTTCCTAGTAGCGTGGCACTTGTTGCTAGAAGCTTCTTGTTACTACTGGTTGATCAGGTGCTGTTTCAGCTCTGTCATCCCGCTTAAAACAAACTGTCATTCGGTTCGCGACACAGGACCGGGTCTCCACTTGTCAGACAGAACATGTGACCCGCCACAATCCAATCGAAACACAAGAAACATTTGCCTGGAAAAGGAAGCTAACATTTCCAGGATCTACTTTGCAAAGGCATCCGTCTGAATACGCAGGACCATTCCCGACCCCATGCCACGCTCTAAGCACTTGACGTGGAAAAAATAACTCTACCTTTGGCTAGTTTTCTCTCCTCTTGCTTGTCTCTAAAGTCTCTACATGTTGCTTAGAGGTTGGAGGCCATTGCTGTCCCATTTTGCTTCGGTGGTGCAAAGGAAGGAACCTGTCCGCTTTGCCCATGTGTCTCCAGCACACCGTCCAGCACAGAAAACCTCTTTGGACGAAAAACCTCGGGTTCTGTGCCAGCTAACGTTCGCTTCAGTGCTGGCCACGCACTGTCTGGAACGGACAAAGCTTGTTACTAGCGATGCCCTTTGCTCCTAGTAGCTTCTTGTTACTACTAGTAAGGCACTTGTTCCTAGTAGCGTGGCACTTGTTCCTAGTAGCTTCTTGTTACTAGTAGTAAGGCACTTGTTACTACTAGTAAGGCACTTGTTCCTAGTAGCGTGGCACTTGTTGCTAGAAGCTTCTTGTTACTACTGGTTGATCAGGTGCTGTTTCAGCTCTGTCATCCCGCTTAAAACAAACTGTCATTCGGTTCGCGACACAGGACCGGGTCTCCACTTGTCAGACAGAACATGTGACCCGCCACAATCCAATCGAAACACAAGAAACATTTGCCTGGAAAAGGAAGCTAACATTTCCAGGATCTACTTTGCAAAGGCATCCGTCTGAATACGCAGGACCATTCCCGACCCCATGCCACGCTCTAAGCACTTGACGTGGAAAAAATAACTCTACCTTTGGCTAGTTTTCTCTCCTCTTGCTTGTCTCTAAAGTCTCTACATGTTGCTTAGAGGTTGGAGGCCATTGCTGTCCCATTTTGCTTCGGTGGTGCAAAGGAAGGAACCTGTCCGCTTTGCCCATGTGTCTCCAGCACACCGTCCAGCACAGAAAACCTCTTTGGACGAAAAACCTCGGGTTCTGTGCCAGCTAACGTTCGCTTCAGTGCTGGCCACGCACTGTCTGGAACGGACAAAGCTTGTTACTAGCGATGCCCTTTGCTCCTAGTAGCTTCTTGTTACTACTAGTATTGCACTTGTTACTACAAGCGATGCACTTGTTACTAGAAGCTTCTTGTTACTACCACCTTGTCAAGGTAAAGGCAGAATCCCAGAAAGCATCATTGTAACTGGCATCATAGGTTGGAGGCCATCACTATTAGGTAATACAGCATCAGTCCAAGATGGTCATAGAAAGCGACTCAAGAGGAGTCAGTCATGGTCAGTCTAGGACTCCATCTGTCCACATAATAGAAAAGCCGTGATCGGGGACTGCGCTTTGGCAAAGAACCTTTCCAGCCGATTTCACACAGCTGGCATTGAAGGTGCCAGGCAAGGCAGCGTCCTATATAGAATTGAAGGTTTCACTCGATGAAGCCTCCTTAAGATAGAACATTCCAAATTGGTCAAAACCACACGGGACCCGTTTGTCCTGTCCTTTTGTATTTCCTGTGCTGATCGGATGCCTTTAGACCATTCAGGAATTCCTTTTCTTCTCTTGTTTTTCTAGAACTTTAGAACTTTAAGGCCCTACCGGGGTGGGCCCTGCTGTGTTTGGACATTGTTCCTCTTGTGCGCTTGTGGCCAAAAACAATACTGCATCAAGTCTTGTAACTTCTTTGCACCAGACCAAAATGAATCTGAAAAGGGTAGCAATCACTAATCACATGCGACAACAAAGCTGACCATCAGTGACTGCAGATTCTTGAATCATATGTACCATCAGTCACTAGGTGCCAGGTGACTGGATCCTACAGTTTATGGTCAATTTGCTCTTTGATCATATGTTGTTCTCAAGTTCATCCTTTGATAAACAGTTCGCTCCATTGTCACCGTTTCTTTGGTCACAAGCCTGTGATGCACGGTTTTTGGATCAGAGGAACTTTACATCATGAGATCGACCAAAGGCCGACCACAAATCATCCAAAAACTGAAAAACGAATGAAACCGATATAGGGAGGATATTTTGGATCGATCATCAACTCTATAGGGTGGAGCTCTTGCGCTCCGCACTTCAATCACAGCGCACACGAAGAGGTTTCAGATATGGGCGAATAAGTAAGCAGACAGCTGTGTAAGGATGGCAGACCGCAAGTCTGACGACCGTGGACTGCCATGGCCTTGAAGTGATGACAAGTTGATGAAACAACGAGTGACGATGTGAAACAACAACGCTATTAGGTTGGAGGCCATCACCACTAGGTTGGAGGCCATTCCTATTAGAAACAAACAACAAGGAAAAAGAAGAAAGACCTAACAACGATTGACGATGTGATGCGTGCAGATGATGCGTGCAGATGCCGAGTCCCGGCTTGACCAAGGATACCACGAATTTCGGATAACCTATTCCAGCGAGTCGCTAGCCAATCTTCCGAGCCTTTGCTTAAGAGGAAATGAAGTAACTTGATACTTATGAAACTTATGAGGAAGACAGCGAGGCAAAAGGAAGGTAATTGTTCCTTTCAAGGAGGCCCTGCCTTCTGTTGGTCCTCTCTCTTTTTTCACCTGTGCGCTTTTCTCGAGGACACCCACAAGTTCCTAATCTGCTGTTCTTTCCTCGAGATCTACAACGAGGAAAGACCCATGTAGATCTTTACTGTTTCCTTTCCGCTTGCGACACGCACCTTCTCAGATCGTGTACGACCTCCTCGTTCCACGAGGGAAGAACACCCCGAAGACAGGCAGGGCAGTGAAGGGGAAGGTCTTGAGGGTCGTCCTTTCTGATAGCAATGGCCTCCAAACCTACTAGCCTTCTTGCTCCTAGTAGCGATGCCAGGAGCCCCGTTCGTAGCTTCTTGTTCTTAATAGCAATGGCCTCCAACCTTCAGAATTGTGATGGTGAGGTCTTGAGATTCGAGAAGGCAAGGGTATTGGTGTCTACGTCAAGGACAAGTTGTGCAACTTAAACAGCTCAACTGGTGACACCCTGTGGCACCTGACCTTCTGCAGGATTTGCAGGAGATTGTTGTCGACAGTTCCGAGAAAGTCTTGAAGCTCATTGATCAAGGTGAGCAGTTTTGTGAAGAAAACAAGACAAAGAAAAAAATGTTTTGTAAAAGATTAAGACAAATTGTTTTGTAAACTTTGTAAACCTCTCGAATCGTTCGCCACAGGCTTTGAGCACAGGGCGACAGCAGCTACTCAGATGAATGCCACCAGTAGCAGATCCCATTGCCTCTTCATCATCAAAATGCACCAGAAGGCCGGCTGGGCCTGGTAGCTAGAAGCTACTAGTAGCGATGGCCTCCACCGTGCGTGGCGTCCTCTTGTTACTAGTAACACGGCCAGGAGCGCCCCGTTCGTAGCGTCCGATCGCTCCTAGTAGCGATGCCAGGAGCCCCTAGTAGCGTCCATTGTTACTACTTCAGGGACATATTTGAAAAAGGACACCTGAATAGTAACAAGTGCATCGCTACTAGTAACAAGTGCCTTACTAGTAACAATGTTTGCTATTAGAAACAAGTGCCTTACTAGTAGTAACAATAAGAATTAAGTTCATGTGGAGCAATCGTTTTTGGACGGACGTTTCGTTTGCTCTGAGTATTTTTGACAGCACGGCGTCTTCAGGATGAGCAGAATGCTGGGAACAACAACTTTTCCAAGATGAACCTGGTGGATTCTCTGAAGAAAGAGACGTTTCTTTCGCTCTTTTCTGTCAGCTTTTCAGTGCACATTTTTCAGTGTCAAATCTTTTTGCCGTTTGGGTCATTTTGGGTCCAATAAGGTCTTTGTCTCATTTGATTTTCCAAAGATAGCTACCCTTTTACTAGCTATGCCTGCCAACCCCTGCCGACCTTCTCGCTGAGTCTCAAACGAAGGCCGACGACCTTTTCTGTTTCAAGCGTTCCTTTTTCTACACTCTTGTTTTGTAGGAGCAAGAACGCTACTAGGGGCTCCTGGCCTTACTACTAGGAACAAGATGCTATTAGAAGCAAATCTTCACTAGTTTTTTTTTTCTTCGTTTTTTGGAACTTTCGCTTCAGGACTTGGCCGGTAGTGAACGAGCTTCTCGGACTGGTGCGCAGGCTCACATCGATCTTCGACGTTCGCTTGAGGAGATCGGACCGCTCCTGGCCTTGTAGGAACAAGAAGCTACAGCTACTACTTATATCTTCTTATTGACTCACAAGCTAGTAACAAGTGCCAGGCTAGTAGTAACAAGTGCCTTACTAGTAACAGATGTAAGCAATGCTAGCGAACGGAAGCGATCGCGAACGGGGCGAGCTTTCCATCTCAGTCACAGGGCGACACGCTCAAGGAAGGTGCCAATATCAACAAAAGCCTGTCCGGGAGTCTCGGAGTTCGGGGAGTGCGGGAGTGGAGTGTGACCACCGTCGTACCCTCGCCGGTTCGATCCTGACGAAAAGGTTCGCCTTGTGACGACAGTCGTCACATCATTAGCGACTAAAGGCGTCCTCCCAGTCTTTTTACGTAACGTTACCATTTTACTTCGCCGAAGTAAAAATACGGAGCTCTTCGTCCGGTGATGTTTCGCTTCGAGGTCAGCCTTGGGGAACGTCATCAATGCTCTCAGCAGCATGGCGTCCGGGAGCAAGAAGGTGCGGAGCAACGGTGTCGTCTTGGCCGTTTTGAGATGAAAAACAGAGGTGTTACCATGTGCTTTTTTCTTTTCTTCTTTTAGCTAGAAGCTATTACCCTCGCCCTCACTTAACAACAATGGCAAAAAAAAGCTACTACCTACTGGACGCAGGAAAGCTCATGGCGCTCACACTATTCATTGTGGTTCCTAGATCTTTTGGGAAAAGTGTAAAAAAAGGAACAAGGACAGAAGTAGAAACTAGACGGATGGTCCGAGAGCGAAAAGAGAGCAAAGAAGATGCTCACAAGAAGGTTTGTTCAAGAAGATGTGACTGAGGAGAGCCGTCCACAGAAGTGAAGGCAAGAAGGTAAAGAAGTGACACTAGAAGTGACAAAAGTTAAACATTTGCAGGTGTTTTTTGTTTTTAGACGTCTAACAGCGATGGCCTCCAACCTAGAAGCGATGGCATGGGCTCCAACCCACTAGCGATGGCCTCTGTGAAGATGCGAGAGATGCGGTGTGAGGATGTCAGATTTGAGATGTGAAGATGTTATTGGACCAAACTTTAATAGGCACCCTTTACTCAGGCGCTCGGAAAGGACACCTATTGGACATGAAACCCAAAAACACATTTGACAAGTTTCTAGTTCAACTTGTTTTTTGTTTTCACAATGTGCAAGACACTCCAAAACAATGCATGCTGATCACTGAGGTCTTCATTCCATATCGCAACTCTAAGCTGACACGAGTTCTGCAGGAGACACGGAATGATGAGTTCTGCAGCGTTCCAAATTCTTTTTTATCCGAACACATTAAGAAAAGAAACATGTAGGACGCTACTACGAACTCCTGGCATCGCTACTAGGAGCAAGGACGCTACTAGGGGGCTCCTGGCCTTACTACTAGGAACAATGTTTGCTATTAGAAACAAGAAGCTATCAACGTGTCCTTTTTCGAGGAGTCACTGGGTGGGAATGCGTTGACCACCATGATGGCCGGCGCCCTGGGCGTCAAACCGTAGAGACTTTCCATTGAGAAAAACGATAGAAAAATGCGGTCTTCGCAGGTTCTTTCTAATCTTAAAGTTTGCCTAGTTATTTCCATTCTCAGTCACTGTCATTCTTGACAAGGCCGAGACACACGAATATCCGGGGCTATATACGCAATATGTTGGGGTCTAGAGTCTAGAGTTTAGATCTTTGACGATTTCTCACACAGGCTGTCTACTTTGTGACAACATAGGAGTTGTGAAACAAAACTTGATAAAGAACAAACACTATGTGCCCAAGACATCACTGACGCATCACAATTCCTCTGCCATCAGGTCAAAACACACAATAACAACCCTGGCAGACACATGTATGTTGATTGCATAAATGCTCGGGGATTCTCTTTATCAAACCACACAGGACATAATCACAAGTCACAAGACTGTGTCGCCAAAAAAGAGCATGTGGCAACTTGGCCTTTAAGTGCATATGTGGCAGAATGCCCTCAACCCCACAACTCCTATGTCACCCTCTTGTGTCAGCTATTCTATTACATGTGGTAAACTCAGTTGCTCATTGATGACTAAAGCGTAGTGCAGCGTAACTCCTATGTCACTTGTCGTTCAGACTCATAATATGTCACTAGTCTCTAGTTTAGTTAACACCCCTTTTATAATTGTCTTTTCCTGATCGAATTGGCTGCCCTCTTCCTCTTTCAACACGTTCTTCCGGGTTTCAATTGCGTATTTGCCACTAGGGCTCGCAAGGACGCTACGAACGGGCTCCTGGCCTTACTAGTAGTAACAATGTTTGCTATTAGAAACAAGAAGCTTATTTGTTGGAACAACTAACAACTATTTGCTACTAGTAACAAGTGCCACGCTAGTAGTAACAGGTGCCTTACTAGTAGTAACAATGTTTGCTATTAGAAACAAGAAGCTTATTTGTTGGAACAACTAACAACGATTTGCTACTAGTAACAAGTGCCACGCTAGTAGTAACAGGTGCCTTACTAGTAGTAACAATGTTTGCTATTAGAAACAAGAAGCTTATTTGTTGGAACAACTAACAACTATTTGCTACTAGTAACAAGTGCCACGCTAGTAGTAACAGGTGCCTTACTAGTAGTAACAATGTTTGCTATTAGAAACAAGAAGCTTATTTGTTGGAACAACTAACAACTATTTGCTACTAGTAACAAGTGCCGCGCTAGGAGTAACAGGTGCCTTACTAGTAGTAACAATGTTTGCTATTAGAAACAAGAAGCTTATTTGTTGGAACAACTAACAACTATTTGCTACTAGTAAAAAGTGCCACGCTAGTAGTAACAGGTGCCTTACTAGTAGTAACAATGTTTGCTATTAGAAACAAGAAGCTTATTTGTTGGAACAACTAACAACTATTTGCTACTAGTAACAAGTGCCACGCTAGTAGTAACAGGTGCCTTACTAGTAGTAACAATGTTTGCTATTAGAAACAAGAAGCTTTTTTGTTGGAACAACTAACAACTATCTGCTACTAGTAACAAGTGCCACGCTAGTAGTAACAGGTGCCTTACTAGTAGTAACAATGTTTGCTATTAGAAACAAGAAGCTTATTTGTTGGAACAACTAACAACTATTTGCTACTAGTAACAAGTGCCACGCTAGTAGTAACAGGTGCCTTACTAGTAGTAACAATGTTTGCTATTAGAAACAAGAAGCTTATTTGTTGGAACAACTAACAACTATTTGCTACTAGTAACACGTGCCACGCTAGTAGCGACAGGTGCCTTACTAGTAGTAACAATGTTTGCTATTCGAAACAAGAAGCGTATTTGTTGGAACAACTAACAACGATTTGCTACTAGTAACAAGTGCCACGCTAGTAGTAACAGGTGCCTTACTAGTAGTAACAATGTTTGCTATTAGAAACAAGAAGCTTATTTGTTGGAACAACTAACAACTATTTGCTACTAGTAACAAGTGCCACGCTAGTAGTAACAGGTGCCTTACTAGTAGTAACAATGTTTGCTATTAGAAACAAGAAGCTTATTTGTTGGAACAACTAACAACTATTTGCTACTAGTAACAAGTGCCACGCTAGTAGTAACAGGTGCCTTACTAGTAGTAACAATGTTTGCTATTAGAAACAAGAAGCTTATTTGTTGGAACAACTAACAGCTGTTTGCTACTAGTAACAAGTGCCACGCTAGTAGTAACAGGTGCCTTACTAGTAGTAACAATGTTTGCTATTAGAAACAAGAAGCTTATTTGTTGGAACAACTAACAACTATTTGCTACTAGTAACAAGTGCCACGCTAGTAGTAACAGGTGCCTTACTAGTAGTAACAATGTTTGCTATTAGAAACAAGAAGCTTATTTGTTGGAACAACTAACAACTATTTGCTACTAGTAACAAGTGCCACGCTAGTAGTAACAGGTGCCTTACTAGTAGTAACAATGTTTGCTATTCGAAACAAGAAGCTTATTTGTTGGAACAACTAACAACTATTTGCTACTAGTAACAAGTGCCACGCTAGTAGTAACAGGTGCCTTACTAGTGGTAACAATGTTTGCTATTAGAAACAAGAAGCTTATTTGTTGGAACAACTAACAACTATTTGCTACTAGTAACAAGTGCCACGCTAGTAGTAACAGGTGCCTTACTAGTAGTAACAATGTTTGCTATTAGAAACAAGAATCTTATTTGTTGGAACAACTAACAACTATTTGCTACTAGTAACAAGTGCCACGCTAGTAGTAACAGGTGCCTTACTAGTAGTAACAATGTTTGCTATTAGAAACAAGAAGCTTATTTGTTGGAAAAACTAACAACTATTTGCTACTAGTAACAAGTGCCACGCTAGTAGTAACAGGTGCCTTACTAGTAGTAACAATGTTTGCTATTAGAAACAAGAAGCTTATTTGTTGGAACAACTAACAACTATTTGCTACTAGTAACAAGTGCCACGCTAGTAGTAACAGGTGCCTTACTAGTAGTAACAATGTTTGCTATTAGAAACAAGAAGCTTATTTGTTGGAACAACTAACAACGATTTGCTACTAGTAACAAGTGCCACGCTAGTAGTAACAGGTGCCTTACTAGTAGTAACAATGTTTGCTATTAGAAACAAGAAGCTTTTTTGTTGGAACAACTAACAACTATTTGCTACTAGTAACAAGTGCCATGCTAGTAGTAACAGGTGCCTTACTAGTAGTAACAATGTTTGCTATTAGAAACCAGAATCTTATTTGTTGGAACAACTAACAACTATTTGCTACTAGTAACAAGTGCCACGCTAGTAGCAACAGGTGCCTTACTAGTAGTAACAATGTTTGCTATTAGAAACAAGAAGCTTATTTGTTGGAACAACTAACAACTATTTGCTACTAGTAGCAAGTGCCACGCTAGTAGTAACAGGTGCCCTACTAGTAGTAACAATGTTTGCTATTAGAAACAAGAAGCTTGATTGTTGGAACAACTAACAACTGTTTGCTACTAGTAACAAGTGCCACGCTAGTAGTAACAGGTGCCTTACTAGTAGTAACAATGTTTGCTATTAGAAACAAGAAGCTTATTTGTTGGAACAACTAACAACTATTTGCTACTAGTAACAAGTGCCACTGGGTGGGAATGCGTTGACCACCATGATGGCCGGCGCCCTGGGCGTCAAACCGTAGAGACTTTCCATTGAGAAAAACGATAGAAAAATGCGGTCTTCGCAGCTTCTTTCTAATCTTAAAGTTTGCCTAGTTATTTCCATTCTCAGTCACTGTCATTCTTGACAAGGCCGAGACACACGAATATCCGGGGCTATATACGCAATATGTTGGGGTCTAGAGTCTAGAGTTTAGATCTTTGACGATTTCTCACACAGGCTGTCTACTTTGTGACAACATAGGAGTGGTGAAACAAAAATTGATAAAGAACAAACACTATGTGCCCAAGACACCACTGACGCATCACAGTTCCTCTGCCATCAGGTCAAAACACACAATAACAACCCTGGCAGACACATGTATGTTGATTGCATAAATGCTCGGGGATTCTCTTTATCAAACCACACAGGACATAATCACAAGTCACAAGACTGTGTCGCCAAAAAAGAGCATGTGGCAACTTGGCCTTTGATTGTGCAGGAGAGGTGAAAGATATTTTGCAGTGCATATGTGGCAGAATGCCCTCAACCCCACAACTCCTATGTCACCCTCTTGTGTCAGCTATTCTATTACATGTGGTAAACTCAGTTGCTCATTGATGACTAAGGCGTAGTGCAGCGTAACTCCTATGTCACTTGTCGTTCAGACTCATAATATGTCACTAGTCTCTAGTTTAGTTAGCACCCCTTTTATAATTGTCTTTTCCTGATCGAATTGGCTGCCCTCTTCCTCTTTCAACACGTTCTTCCGGGTTTCAATTGCGTATTTGCCACTAGGGCTCGCAAGGACGCTACGAACGGGGCTCCTGGCCTTACTACTAGGAACAAATAGCTACTAGAAACAAGAAGCTTATTTGTTGGAACAACTAACAACTATTTGCTACTAGTAACAAGTGCCACGCTAGTAGTAACAGGTGCCTTACTAGTAGTAACAATGTTTGCTATTAGAAACAAGAAGCTTATTTGTTGGAACAACACAACTTTTTGCTACTAGTAACAAGTGCCACGCTAGTAGTAACAGGTGCCTTACTAGTAGTAACAATGTTTGCTATTGGAAACAAGAAGCTTATTTGTTGGAACAACTAACAACTATTTGCTACTAGTAACAAGTGCCACGCTAGTAGCAACAGGTGCCTTACTAGTAGTAACAATGTTTGCTACTAGAAACAAGCTTATTTGTTGGAACAACTAACAACGATTTGCTACTAGTAACAAGTGCCACGCTAGTAGTAACAGGTGCCTTACTAGTAGTAACAATGTTTGCTATTAGAAACAAGAAGCTTATTTGTTGGAACAACTAACAACTATTTGCTACTAGTAACAAGTGCCACGCTAGTAGTAACAGGTGCCTTACTAGTAGTAACAATGTTTGCTATTAGAAACAAGAAGCTTATTTGATGGAACAACTAACAACTATTTGCTACTAGTAACAAGTGCCACGCTAGTAGTAACAGGTGCCTTACTAGTAGTAACAATGTTTGCTATTAGAAACAAGAAGCCTATTTGTTGGAACAACTAACAACTATTTGCTACTAGTAACAAGTGCCACGCTATTAGTAACAGGTGCCTTACTAGTAGTAACAATGTTTGCTATTAGAAACAAGAAGCTTATTTGTTGGAACAACTAACAACTATTTGCTACTAGTAACAAGTGCCACGCTAGTAGTAACAGGTGCCTTACTAGTAGTAACAATGTTTGCTATTAGAAACAACAAGCTTATTTGTTGGAACAACTAACAACTATTTGCTACTAGTAACAAGTGCCACGCTAGTAGTAACAGGTGCCTTACTAGTAGTAACAATGTTTGCTATTAGAAACAAGAAGCTTATTTGTTGTAACAACTAACAACTATTTGCTACTAGTAACAAGTGCCACGCTAGTAGTAACAGGTGCCTTACTAGTAGTAACAATGTTTGCTATTAGAAACAAGAAGCTTATTTGTTGGAACAACTAACAACTATTTGCTACTAGTAACAAGTGCCACGCTAGTAGTAACAGGTGCCTTACTAGTAGTAACAATGTTTGCTATTTGGAACAAGAAGCTTATTTGTTGGAACAACTAACAACTATTTGCTACTAGTAACATGTGCCACGCTAGTAGTAACAGGTGCCTTACTAGTAGTAACAATGTTTGCTATTATTAACAAGAAGCTTATTTGCTGGAACAACTAACAACTATTTGCTACTAGTAACAAGTGCCACGCTAGTAGTAACAGGTGCCTTACTAGTAGTAACAATGTTTGCTATTTGAAACAAGAAGCTTATTTGTTGGAGCAACTAACAACTATTTGCTACTAGTAACAAGTGCCACGCTAGTAGTAACAGGTGCCTTACTAGTAGTAACAATTTTTGCTATTAGAAACAAGAAGCTTATTTGTTGGAACAACTAACAACTATGTGCTACTAGTAACAAGTGCCACGCTAGTAGTAACAGGTGCCTTACTAGTAGTAACAATGTTTGCTATTAGAAACAAGAAGCTTATTTGTTGGAACAACTAACAACTTTTTGCTACTAGTAACAAGTGCCACGCTAGTAGTAACAGGTGCCTTACTAGTAGTAACAATGTTTGCTATTAGAAACAAGAAGCTTTTTTGTTGGAACAACGAACAACTGTTTGCTACTAGTAACAAGTGCCACGCTAGTAGTAACAGGTGCCTTACTAGTAGTAACAATGTTTGCTATTAGAATCAAGAAGCTTATTTGTTGGAACAACTAACAACTATTTGCTACTAGTAACAAGTGCCACGCTAGTAGTAACAGGTGCCTTACTAGTAGTAACAATGTTTGCTATTAGAAACAAGAAGCTTATTTGTTGGAACAACTAACAACTATTTGCTACTAGTAACAAGTGCCACGCTAGTAGTAACAGGTGCCTTACTAGTAGTAACAATGTTTGCTATTAGAAACAAGAAGCTTATTTGTTGGAACAACTAACAACTATTTGCTACTAGTAACAAGTGCCACGCTAGTAGTAACAGGTGCCTTACTAGTAGTAACAATGTTTGCTATTAGAAACAAGAAGCTTATTTGTTGGAACAACTAACAACTATTTGCTACTAGTAACAAGTGCCACGCTAGTAGTAACAGGTGCCTTACTAGTAGTAACAATGTTTGCTATTAGAAACAAGAAGCTTATTTGTTGGAACAACGAACAACTATTTGCTACTAGTAACAAGTGCCACGCTAGTAGTAACAGGTGCCTTACTAGTAGTAACAATGTTTGCTATTAGAAACAAGAAGCGTATTTGTTGGAACAACTAACAACTATTTGCTACTAGTAACAAGTGCCACGCTAGTAGTAACAGGTGCCTTACTAGTAGTAACAATGTTTGCTATTAGAAACAAGAAGCTTATTTGTTGGAACAACGAACAACTATTTGCTACTAGTAACAAGTGCCACGCTAGTAGTAACAGGTGCCTTACTAGTAGTAACAATGTTTGCTATTAGAAACAAGAAGCTTATTTGTTGGAACAGCTAACAACTATTTGCTACTGGTAACAAGTGCCACGCTAGTAGTAACAGGTGCCTTACTAGTAGTAACAATGTTTGCTATTATTAACAAGAAGCTTATTTGTTGGAACAACTAACAACTATTTGCTACTAGTAACAAGTGCCACGCTAGTAGTAACAGGTGCCTTACTAGTAGTAACAATGTTTGCTATTAGAAACAAGAAGCTTATTTGTTGGAACAACTAACAACTATTTGCTACTAGTAACAAGTGCCACGCTAGTAGTAACAGGTGCCTTACTAGTAGTAACAATGTTTGCTATTAAAAACAAGAAGCTTATTTGTTGGAACAACTAACAACTATTTGCTACTAGTAACAAGTGCCACGCTAGTAGTAACAGGTGCCTTACTAGTAGTAACAATGTTTGCTATTAAAAACAAGAAGCTTATTTGTTGGAACAACTAACAACTTTTTGCTACTAGTAACAAGTGCCACGCTAGTAGTAACAGGTGCCTTACTAGTAGTAACAATGTTTGCTATTAGAAACAAGAAGCTTATTTGTTGGAACAAAGAACAACTATTTGCTACTAGTAACAAGTGCCACGCTAGTAGTAACAGGTGCCTTACTAGTAGTAGCAATGTTTGCTATTAAAAACAAGAAGCTTATTTGTTGGAACAACGAACAACTATTTGCTACTAGTAACAAGTGCCACGCTAGTAGTAACAGGTGCCTTACTAGTAGTAACAATGTTTGCTATTAGAAACAAGAAGCTTATTTGTTGGAACAACTAACAACTATTTGCTACTAGTAACAAGTGCCACGCTAGTAGTAACAGGTGCCTTACTAGTAGTAACAATGTTTGCTATTAGAAACAAGAAGCTTATTTGTTGGAACAACTAACAACTATTTGCTACTAGTAACAAGTGCCACGCTAGTAGTAACAGGTGCCTTACTAGTAGTAACAATGTTTGCTATTAGAAACAAGAAGCTTATTTGTTGGAACAACTAACAACTATTTGCTACTAGTAACAAGTGCCACGCTAGTAGTAACAGGTGCCTTACTAGTAGTAACAATGTTTGCTATTAGAAACAAGAAGCTTATTTGTTGGAACAACTAACAACTATTTGCTACTAGTAACAAGTGCCACGCTAGTAGTAACAGGTGCCTTACTAGTAGTAACAATGTTTGCTATTAGAAACAAGAAGCTTATTTGTTGGAACAACTAACAACTATTTGCTACTAGTAACAAGTGCCACGCTAGTAGTAACAGGTGCCTTACTAGTAGTAACAATGTTTGCTATTAGAAACAAGAAGCTTATTTGTTGGAACAACTAACAACTATTTGCTACTAGTAACAAGTGCCACGCTAGTAGTAACAGGTGCCTTACTAGTAGTAACAATGTTTGCTATTAGAAACAAGAAGCTTATTTGTTGGAACAACTAACAACTATTTGCTACTAGTAACAAGTGCCACGCTAGTAGTAACAGGTGCCTTACTAGTAGTAACAATGTTTGCTATTAGAAACAAGAAGCTTATTTGTTGGAACAACTAACAACTATTTGCTACTAGTAACAAGTGCCACGCTAGTAGTAACAGGTGCCTTACTAGTAGTAACAATGTTTGCTATTAGAAACAAGAAGCTTATTTGTTGGAACAACTAACAACTATTTGCTACTAGTAACAAGTGCCACGCTAGTAGTAACAGGTGCCTTACTAGTAGTAACAATGTTTGCTATTAGAAACAAGAAGCTTATTTGTTGGAACAACTAACAACTATTTGCTACTAGTAACAAGTGCCACGCTAGTAGTAACAGGTGCCTTACTAGTAGTAACAATGTTTGCTATTAGAAACAAGAAGCTTATTTGTTGGAACAACTAACAACTATTTGCTACTAGTAACAAGTGCCACGCTAGTAGTAACAGGTGCCTTACTAGTAGTAACAATGTTTGCTATTAGAAACAAGAAGCTTATTTGTTGGAACAACTAACAACTATTTGCTACTAGTAACAAGTGCCACGCTAGTAGTAACAGGTGCCTTACTAGTAGTAACAATGTTTGCTATTAGAAACAAGAAGCTTATTTGTTGGAACAACTAACAACTATTTGCTACTAGTAACAAGTGCCACGCTAGTAGTAACAGGTGCCTTACTAGTAGTAACAATGTTTGCTATTAGAAACAAGAAGCTTATTTGTTGGAACAACTAACAACTATTTGCTACTAGTAACAAGTGCCACGCTAGTAGTAACAGGTGCCTTACTAGTAGTAACAATGTTTGCTATTAGAAACAAGAAGCTTATTTGTTGGAACAACTAACAACTATTTGCTACTAGTAACAAGTACCACGCTAGTAGTAACAGGTGCCTTACTAGTAGTAACAATGTTTGCTATTAGAAACAAAAAGCTTATTTGTTGGAACAACTAACAACTATTTGCTACTAGTAACAAGTGCCACGCTAGTAGTAACAGGTGCCTTACTAGTAGTAACAATGTTTGCTATTAGAAACAAGAAGCTTATTTGTTGGAACAACTAACAACTATTTGCTACTAGTCACAAGTGCCACGCTAGTAGTAACAGGTGCCTTACTAGTAGTAACAATGTTTGCTATTAGAAACTAGAAGCTTATTTGTTGGAACAACTAACAACTATTTGCTGCTAGTAACAAGTGCCACGCTAGTAGTAACAGGTGCCTTACTAGTAGTAACAATGTTTGCTATTAGAAACAAGAAGCTTATTTGTTGGAACAACTAACAACTATTTGCTACTAGTAACAAGTGCCACGCTAGTAGTAACAGGTGCCTTACTAGTAGTAACAATGTTTGCTATTAGAAACAAGAAGCTTATTTGTTGGAACAGCTAACAACTATTTGCTGCTAGTAACAAGTGCCACGCTAGTAGTAACAGGTGCCTTACTAGTAGTAACAATGTTTGCTATTAGAAACAAGAAGCTTATTTGTTGGAACAACTAACAACTATTTGCTACTAGTAACAAGTGCCACGCTAGTAGTAACAGGTGCCTTACTAGTAGTAACAATGTTTGCTATTAGAAACAAGAAGCTTATTTGTTGGAACAACTAACAACTATTTGCTACTAGTAACAAGTGCCACGCTAGTAGTAACAGGTGCCTTACTAGTAGTAACAATGTTTGCTATTAGAAACAAGAAGCTTATTTGTTGGAACAACTAACAACTATTTGCTACTAGTAACAAGTGCCACGCTGTGCCTTACTAGTAGTAACAATGTTTGCTATTAGAAACAAGAAGCTTATTTGTTGGAACAACTAACAACTATTTGCTACTAGTAACAAGTGCCACGCTAGTAGTAACAGGTGCCTTACTAGTAGTAACAATGTTTGCTATTTGAAACAAGAAGCTTATTTGTTGGAACAACTAACAACTATTTGCTACTAGTAACAAGTGCCACGCTAGTAGTAACAGGTGCCTTACTAGTAGTAACAATGTTTGCTAATAGAAACAAGAAGCTTATTTGTTGGAACAACTAACAACTATTTGCTACTAGTAACAAGTGCCACGCTAGTAGTAACAGGTGCCCTACTAGTAGTAACAATGTTTGCTATTAGAAACAAGAAGCTTATTTGTTGGAACAACTAACAACTATTTGCTACTAGTAACAAGTGCCACGCTGTGCCTTACTAGTAGTAACAATGTTTGCTATTAGAAACAAGAAGCTTATTTGTTGGAACAACTAACAACTATTTGCTACTAGTAACAAGTGCCACGCTAGTAGTAACAGGTGCCCTACTAGTAGTAACAATGTTTGCTATTAGAAACAAGAAGCTTATTTGTTGGAACAACTAACAACTATTTGCTACTAGTAACAAGTGCCACGCTAGTAGTAACAGGTGCCTTACTAGTAGTAACAATGTTTGCTATTAGAAACAAGAAGCTTATTTGTTGGAACAGCTAACAACTATTTGCTACTAGTAACAAGTGCCACGCTAGTAGTAACAGGTGCCTTACTAGTAGTAACAATGTTTGCTATTAGAAACAAGAAGCTTATTTGTTGGAACAACTAACAACTATTTGCTACTAGTAACAAGTGCCACGCTAGTAGTAACAGGTGCCTTACTAGTAGTAACAATGTTTGCTATTAGAAACAAGAAGCCTTTTTGTTGGAACAACTAACAACTATTTGCTACTAGTAACAAGTGCCACGCTAGTAGTAAGAGGTGCCTTACTAGTAGTAACAATGTTTGCTATTAGAAACAAGAAGCTTATTTGTTGGAACAACTAACAACTATTTGCTACTAGTAGCAAGTGCCACGCTAGTAGTAACAGGTGCCTTACTAGTAGTAACAATGTTTGCTATTAGAAACAAGAAGCTTATTTGTTGGAACAACTAACAACTATTTGCTACTAGTAACAAGTGCCACGCTAGTAGTAACAGGTGCCTTACTAGTAGTAACAATGTTTGCTATTAGAAACAAGAAGCTTATTTGTTGGAACAACTAACAACTATTTGCTACTAGTAACAAGTGCCACGCTGTGCCTTACTAGTAGTAAGAATGTTCGCTATTAGAAACAAGAAGCTTATTTGTTGGAACAACTAACAAGTATTTGCTACTAGTAACAAGTGCCACGCTAGTAGTAACAGGTGCCTTACTAGTAGTAACAATGTTTGCTATTAGAAACAAGAAGCTTATTTGTTGGAACAACTAACAACTATTTGCTACTAGTAACAAGTGCCACGCTAGTAGTAACAGGTGCCTTACTAGTAGTAACAAAGTTTGCTTTTAGAAACAAGAAGCTTATTTGTTGGAACAACTAACAACTATTTGCTACTAGTAACAAGTGCCACGCTAGTAGTAACAGGTGCCCTACTAGTAGTAACAATGTTTGCTATTAGAAACAAGAAGCTTATTTGTTGGAACAACTAACAACTATTTGCTACTAGTAACAAGTGCCACGCTAGTAGTAACAGGTGCCTTACTAGTAGTAACAATGTTTGCTATTAGAAACAAGAAGCTTATTTGTTGGAACAACTAACAACTATTTGCTACTAGTAACAAGTGCCACGCTAGGAGTAACAGGTGCCTTACTAGTAGTAACAATGTTTGCTATTAGAAACAAGAAGCTTATTTGTTGGAACAACTAACAACTATTTGCTACTAGTAACAAGTGCCACGCTAGTAGTAACAGGTGCCTTACTAGTAGTAACAATGTTTGCTATTAGAAACAAGAAGCTTATTTGTTGGAACAACTAACAACTATTTGCTACTAGTAACAAGTGCCACGCTAGTAGTAACAGGTGCCTTACTAGTAGTAACAATGTTTGCTATTAGAAACAAGAAGCTTATTTGTTGGAACAACTAACAACTATTTGCTACTAGTAACAAGTGCCACGCTAGTAGTAACAGGTGCCTTACTAGTAGTAACAATGTTTGCTAGTAGAAACAAGAAGCTTATTTGTTGGAACAACTAACAACTATTTGCTACTAGTAACAAGTGCCACGCTAGTAGTAACAGGTGCCTTACTAGTAGTAACAATGTTTGCTATTAGAAACAAGAAGCTTATTTGTTGGAACAACTAACAACTATTTGCTACTAGTAACAATTGCCACGCTAGTAGTAACAGGTGCCTTACTAGTAGTAACAATGTTTGCTATTAGAAACAAGAAGCTTATTTGTTGGAACAACTAACAACTATTTGCTACTAGTAACAAGTGCCACGCTAGTAGTAACAGGTGCCTTACTAGTAGTAACAATGTTTGCTAGTAGAAACAAGAAGCTTATTTGTTGGAACAACTAACAACTATTTGCTACTAGTAACAAGTGCCACGCTAGTAGTAACAGGTGCCTTACTAGTAGTAACAATGTTTGCTATTAGAAACAAGAAGCTTATTTGTTGGAACAACTAACAACTATTTGCTACTAGTAACAAGTGCCACGCTAGTAGTAACAGGTGCCTTCCTAGTAGAAACAATGCTTGCTATTAGAAACAAGAAGCTTATTTGTTGGAACAACGAACAACTATTTGCTACTAGTAACAAGTGCCACGCTAGTAGTAAAAGGTGCCTTACTAGTAGTAACAATGTTTGCTAGTAGAAACAAGAAGCTTATTTGTTGGAACAACTAACAACTATTTGCTACTAGTAACAAGTGCCACGCTAGTAGTAACAGGTGCCTTACTAGTAGTAACAATGTTTGCTATTAGAAACAACAAGCTTATTTGTTGGAACAACTAACAACTATTTGCTAC